>PVJD01006753.1:0-49196 GCA_004026545.1 Mormoops blainvillei | reverse complement strand
TTCGGCGCCACCTGCAGCCAAAGACAAAAGGGGACACAGGGGTGGGTAGTGTGGGGCGACCAGGAAACAGGGGTGCACGGGTTTGCATCTGTGTTTTCCGCTGAGGTCGGACACCGTAGATGGAGGCGCCTGGCCCGTCGCGGCCCCCGAGGGAGACCCCTCCCAGGTGGAGGGCTCCCTCCCAGGTCTGAAGGTCGGTTCACAAGGGGCAGCGTGCACCCGGTGCCCAGAGAGTCTCCCACTGCTGCTGTTTCTTAGCGTTGACCAGCCTGTGAAAATGATCGCCGTCCGCAGACAGGCGCACTTCAGGGTGGCAACCCCTGCTCCCCGCCACCCAGGCGTCCCAGCCAGAGCTGCAGAACAAGGGGAGAAAACTTAGAGAAGACTAGCAGGAAAAAGAAATCTTTTCTGGGCCCTTTGGGCGCTGGGAAGTTGGTCCCCAGGGGGACACAGGAGAGGGAAGGTGTGGGGGGGGTGGGGGGCGCCAGCAAAAAGGGTGGAGCTGCAGCCGCTGCTGAGGGCTGAGGGCCAAGCAGACAATGTCACCTTCCCTCGCACCATCTACCAAAGCCGACGCCTGGTCCTTCGAAGACCGACATCTGAAAACGAAATGTCAACCTTTTAGGACGGGAGAGTATGGGCAGGCTCTGCTAACCACGACAATTCTTGACAAGGCATAAAATCCACACATTGGAAAACAGGAGATTGACAAATTCAACCAAAGTGAGGTTAAAAAAGAGACAAACTTCTCTGTGTCGAAGACGGCACAAGCCAAGTGAAGACGTGAGCCATGTGGTGGGAGGGGGCGTCCAACGCAGCTCGGAGGAAGGGCCAGCCCCCGGGGCAGGTGGCCCGAGAGCCAGGGAGGGTGACAGCTAGCAAGGGGCCATCAGGTGTAAACATCGCGAGATGCCAGTTCACGTGAAACGTGGGTGTCGGGGGAAGGAGAGCGACCGTCCCAGAAGCAGGCCAGCAGGTGACTGCGGGGGGCAGACAGGACGTGGGGAGCTCCCCACACAGTGTTACTGGTGTTACCGGCGTAGCGGCTGCTTCTAGAAGGATGGTCAGCAGAAGATTCCGGCTCCGGCTCACACCCGGAAACGTACTTAGGCGGTTAGGGGAAAACGGGTGGGTGGCACCTGAGCCAGGTGACCCGTCTTAGCATCACAGCAGGGACACAGACGGGCAACTGTGCCGTGGTGCCAAGCTGCACGCAGGAACCACATCGCCTGAGCTGTCCCATGGCCCAAAAGCTCAGCCCCAGTCTAAGCAGGAAGAAGCCGCCTGACTCGTCCCAATGGGGGACGCTCTACGAGGCAACGGGCCGAGATCAGGCTTCGAAACTGTCGGTGACCTAGAAGAGCCCCACCACCACACACGCACAGGGTGGGTGGCCCTAGATGAACGGAGGCCAAAGGGGCACAACGGCTCGAGGTAGAGCGCAGGCCGCGCCCGCCCCCCACCCCTGCGGGGGCCCCTGGGCGGGGCCGCAGACCCCGCGTCCACGCCGTGACCGCGGACACCCACCCCGGAGGAGGAGACGCGTGGCCTGCGGCCGGCAATCTGAGCTCAGCTGGGTGGGTGGCCACGGAGTCTGAGAGGGGTGGGTGCCGAGGCCGGTGCTCCGGTGTCCCCAGTGCCCGTCGGCTCCCCTGCCCAGCATCGTGCCCGCAAGATCTGGCCACGCTCCTCCACGGGGTCCACACAGTTAAAACCAGGGACCTTCGGCTACCCACAGCCGTTGCCCAAATGTGGAAGACGCGGCTTTGGGCGTGGCGTGTGAGCTGCACGGGGGAAAGAGAGCATGGCATTACTGACACAACATTCTTTAAACGTGACCGTGAATGACATGGGCCCGGACGTGAAGAGCGCACATTTCGGACGGATGGTCCCCTCCGGCGGGAGGGACGGCATCCCACACGTCTCGTGTCTCGGGCCGGGGGTTGGAGGGGGTGAAGCACGGCCGCCCCTTCCTACTTTTATTCTCACCTCCCGGCGTATCTTAAAGGGTTCGCCGCCGTAAAACACAGGGAAAGGACATTTGCTGAGAGTCAACTCTCGTTTCTGAGAACAAAGCCAAACAAAACCTCCAGAAACTATAGAGAAGAGTAAACAGCGGCTTCCTCCCGGAGCCCGTGCGGTGGGCCCCGCCGCATTCCAGCCCGCACAGGAACCCGGCGAGGACGTCTGCTTTTGCCATTACTGCTCGGCCAGGCTCTGGAAACCGAACACAATGCAGGAGATGTGAAGCGGAAATCGGAGGACTGGGGGAGGGGGGCGGGGGGCGGGGGGCCCGAGCCCTTCCTTGGGCCCCAGAGAGCCAGCGGAAGAGCTTTCAGAATGATGAGGGGCTTCAGGAAAGTCGCCAGACGCAAAACACATATTTCACCTCGATATCGCTTACTACTCTCCAGCCTCGGCCCACAAGGAGATAAAGCAGGATAAAACACATTTCGTTCCCAAACAAAAGAAAACATGGAGCCAAAGAGCAGGAAAACACTTAGCAGTGACCCTCTTAAGAAACACCCGGGGTCTGTAGGAAGAACACGACAAACTTTAATGAGAACTATATAAACAAAATTGAGGGGGGGAAAAGAGAGAAAGAAAAAACGCATCCTGTTCTGGGCAGGAAGTTTATCTGAATCAGCTCTTCCCAAATTAATGTACAGAGCTGCCAGATTTCCAAGCAAAATTCTAATGGGCTTTATTGGGGGGCGAGGGGGGCGCCGGAGTAGGGGAGGAAGGCGGTGAGAGGCATGTCGGCTGCGTGTAGAGGGGAAAACGGGCAGGGGCGGGTAAGAGAATTTTGAAAATTAAGAGCAGTCTTCGAACGGGAACGCGGCGGGCCCGCGGGTGTTGGGTGCCCGGTGGGGGCCGTCGGGCCTTTGCCCCAGGGGGGCCGTAGCCCCCCGCCCCCCACCAGCACGTTCCAGGACAGCAGACTGAGGCTCAGAGCGGGTCACTCGGAGACACGAGGTCACAGGGCCACTCGCTATGGACACGACTGTGGGACTTTTCCCGTTCTCCAGGGTCATCAGGGGCGGGGGTGGGGGGGCACAGGCGCCTAAGGCTCGGGGGCGTCCGCACGGCCCACCCGGGGCGCAGGCCAGGAGAAAGCCGTCCGAGACGAGGCCCGAGGGAAGGGTCGGAGCACGTTTATCCCTGAGCTTCCACGCAGCGGAAGCACCTTGGGAGGGAAGGGCTGTTGGGTGACTTTGCCGCTTCAGGCTGTTAAGTTTCTACACGTCAAAAAAATGTTCACCACGTCCAGCCCAGGGGCCCCGTTTATCCTGCTGCCCGGAACAACAGGAAAAACAGATAAAAAGTACAGAAAGCACCAGGCCGTGAACGACGAGGTCTCTGGGAGACGGGCAAAGGTCCGGGCGAGCCCTCCGGCTGCACGGCCCATGTCCTTGAGAGGCCTGGGGGCTCAGGCCTCGGGGCAGGAAGGGGGGACGCAGGGGAGGCCCGCTGGATCCCTGAGCCGACAAGAGAGGGCTGCGGGTCTGGTGAGACCCAGGCAAGGAGAGGTCAGGGGACCGAGGATCAGAGAGGGACCCGCAGGGGGGTCCCTCTGGGACAGCAGGGCCCGGCGAACACCCACCCGGGAGGAGGCAGTCCAGGGCTGGGAAGGGGGCCGTGGGGTCGGACTGGGGGCACCGGTGCCACCGCTCACACAGGGCTGGGCTGGTGTGGCCGCTGCCTAGGAACACGTTGCAATCTAAAGACACGAATACTGCAGGCCTTGGAAATGGACGTCGGGCCCAAAGCGACAGCCCTGAAAGGAGAAGTGGACACATCCACAGTCACTCAGAGGCCAGCGCCCCTCTCAAGGGTTAACTGGACGAGGAGGCAGAGACCCAGCAGGGACGGGGGAGACTCGGGCGACGCGGCCAACCACCTCGACCCAACTGGCATGTAGGGAGCACGCCACTCAAACCCACATTCCTCCCAGGCGCACGGAGCACTCACCAGTAGAGACCGCGTTCTGGGCCATAAAACAGGACTTAATAAGTTGAGAAGGATTCAAGTCACACAGATTATGTTCTTGGACCTTAAGGAATTAAATTATAAATCAATAACAGAAAGATCCTTGGAAAACGCTCAAGTATTTAGAATCGAAATAACACACTTCTAAATGATCCATGAGTTGAAGGAAAGTCAGAAAGGGGCCCAGGAAGTGGTCTCGGCAGAGTGAGCGCGGGGGCCTGCGGGGCCCGCGCCAGCCGCACCTCGGGCGGGCTGGACCCCACGGCGGGCTGCGGGGCTGGGGGGGAGGCCAGAAAGGGGTCAGGCAACGGCCTCTGCTCCCACCTTAAGCGACACAGAGAGAAAAAAGTGAATTCAGCCCCCCGAAAGCACGAGACAGGAAACAATACAGAAGAGGGGGAAGCCGACAAAATGGAAAACACAGAAATAGAAAAATAGAAAAGAAAAATTTAAAAAAACAAAACAAAAACTTGGTTCTGTGAAAACAGCAACCAAAACGGATAAAGCTCTAATCTATGTGATCAGGAAAAGTGAGAGAGGGAGAGACACATGCACACCAAAATGCCACCAGCAGGGGTGGGGGGGACGCCACTGCAGGTGGCACAGGCCACACAGGGTCCTCGGGGACGATGACAGGCAGCTGCACGCCAACAAGTTGGAAGGGTTTGATGGAAGGGCCAGATTTCTTGATAAACACGGCCTGTGAGAAAGCTCACCCAGAAAAGAAGGAGTGCAGTTAAAAACTTCCCCCCGCAAAAACACAAAACTAAAAACCTTCCCCACAAAGAAGACGCCAGACCCCGGTGGCTGCGCTGGCGGGTGCTACCAAACATTTCACGAAGAAACGGTGGCACCTGCGTACAAACCCTTCGAAGAAAGTGGAGCGGCAGAACTACTGTACACCCCATTCTCAGAGGTCACGTTCCCCAAAGACAGCAGAGGAAAAGAAAGCTACGGACCAGTATCCCGCCAAACCCCAGGTGCGAACACCCTACACGTGTTCTCAGCCCAGGGAATGCGGCAGCCTAGAAAATGGCACTGCGCCCCGACCACGTGCGGCCCATCCCAGCAACGTCGGGTCGGCGTAACACTCGGAAATCCCAGTAATTCACTACGGGGATGGGCTGGGGAAAGAAGGGGTCCACAGAGAGGATCCGCTCCGTATGGGGCCGAGAAAGCATCCGACAAAGTGCAACGCTCGGTCCTTATTTTAAAAATAAGTAAATAAACCTCTTGGCAAACAAGGGATGGGTTGGGGGGTCTTCGTCCTCCTAATGTGGGCACCTCACGCGGGGAGGGTCGCTAAGAACAGAACCCAGGTGAGGAAGTCCGCCCCTGGCGCTTCCACCAGGCCCCACGCAGGCGGGGCCGCCAGGGCGACCAGGCGAGAAAAGGATGCGCACAGCTTGGCGAGGAAGCCGCCGTGGCCGCAGACGAGCCGATCGGCTCGTCCCGTGGAACCGCCAGGAAAAGCTACAGGGGCTAGTACATGAGCTCGGCAAGGCTTCCGGACACAAGACAGATCCGTAAGGTCACCTGGATTTCTACAGAACAGCCACGAGCAATCGGGTGGTGAACCTCAAAACAAAACAAAACAAAACAAAAAAACCCCACTCCTAATAGTATTCAAAATGAGGAATGAAGCTGACGAGGGGGTAAAAGACCCACACCTGGAAAAATAAGCAATTCATCGATGAGAGAAACAAAGGGAGAGATGCAGGGTGCTCACGGACGGGAGGCTCCCCCAGTGCTGGGGGTGCAGGTCTCCCTCCATTTCACCAACAGAGTCAACGGAGTCCCAGCTGACGTCCCGGTGGGGCCCCGCCCCCCCGCCCGCGGGCACCTGTGGGCCCTGCAGAAATGCGGGGGGCCCTGAGCCGCCCACGCAGCCTGCCAAGGAGAGCAAAGCCGGGCTAACCTTCCACTGATTAGTATGAGGTGAGAATCGCCAACACGGGCCGGTCTCGGCGTAAAGATATTCGAACAGACCACGAGGATAAAACCCAGGGTCCAGAAACCACCCCACACTTCTGCAGAAACGGCCGCTTGTCCAGTGAATCACGCCGGGGCGTGGGGAGAGCCACGAGCAATAACAGTAATAAGAATCACTTGGACTCACACCTCACGCTATAGCCAAAAATTAACTCGAAATGGAGCGCAGGCCTACGCACGAAGCGGGAACTGCACGCCCCCAGGAGAGACCCTCCGTGAACGCGGGCCAGGCCACTCGCCTGGACACAACACGCAAAGCACAGGCCCCAGAAAGCAAACCGGGGCGCTGCAATGCATCAGGAATGTTCTGACCTGTTCTCTAACAGACTCTGTCAAGAGAACGACGAGAATGTAAGGCAGAGGCGGGAAGAAAACGTTTGCCCCTGCAAATATTTCATAAAGACGTGGCCCAGAAGGTATAAAGAATGCTCAGAAAAGGAAAAACGAACAATACGTGGACCCCAAAAAAGTGCAGACACTTCATAATAAGAAAACAAACAAGCCGCTTTTAAAAAATGGGCAAAAGATTAGAAGTGACATCTCATTAACAAGACAAATGAGCGGCCGGGTGCGCACGTGAACACGGGGGACCCCTCGGTCACCGGCGGGGGGCGGGGGCGGGGGCAGCGTGCACTGGAACCACAGGATACCCGCCTCCGAGCGCGGCCGAACTTGCAGGCCTGGGGCAGCCGGAGGCAGCCGGAGCGGGGAGGAACCCGCCTCGCCGGCGGAAATGGGAAACGGCTCTGCTGGCCCCGTCTCTCTTCTCAAACAGTTCAACATAACCCTCCCACGTGCTCCCAGTCATTCTCCTTCTAAGCATTTACCCACGAGAAAAGGAAATGTTTGTCCTTGTAAAGACTTTCACATGAATGTAAATACTGCTTTGTTTTTAATCGTCGAAAACTGGAAACAACCCAAACGTCCATCAACAGTGAACGGACAAACAGGCTGTGGTGTGTCCGCACCACGGCCGCGGAGGAATGCGGGCCCGGCGCACGCGAGGCACGGAGGGGCCTCACGACAGTTATTCTGGGGAAAGGAGCCAAACAGAAGAAGTATATACGACGCTTCCATTTATGGGAGACTCTATAAAATGCAAGCTGACCAGGTCACTGGTGCTGAGGAAGGGGGGACAGGGAGGGGAGGGAGGCGAGGAAGGGGAGGGAGAAGGGACCACGGGAGCTCGCTGGCACTCCCGGGTGACAGGGCCCTCGCACTGGGCACCTCGGCTGTGCTGTGTGTCCCTTAGATGCCAACCGGGCTGGTTGGGAAAAGTCGAAGGCAAATCACAGACTGGGAAAATGTTTTGAGTTAAATATGACAGACGAGAGGATAACATAAAGAAAACGTTAAACGCACTTGGAAATCCACAGGAAACGTTAACGCCCTCGTAGGTTTGCCAGGGCGGCCGGAACCAAGTCCCGAAGATGGCCTCTCAAACCAGAGACAGGGTCCCCGTGCCGGAGGCTGGAGTCTGAGACCCAGGCGTCGCAGGACGGGTTCCTCCTGAGGCCTCTCTCCTGGGCATGCAGACGGCCGTCTCCTCCCCGTGTCCCCACACAGTCGTCCCTCTGTGTGTGTCTGTGTCCTGACCTCCTCTTCTGATGAGAACACAGGTCCTGTGGAATTAAAACCCACCCTGATGACATCATGAAGCAGGGCTTAATTAAACCAGGGTTAATCCCCCCTTAAAGGTCCCAGCTCCACACACAGTCACATTCTGAGGTCCTGGGGGGTCGGCACTTCAGTAACAAATTCGGCAGACACAGTTCAGCCCATAGCACACCCTCGTGAGGAAAAAAAATGAACCAAAGACATAAATAGACAAGTCACAGATTCAGAAAAACAAAAAAGGGCAAACGCTCATAACCATGTTGGTATCATGGCAAGTGAGACGGTAGGTTTTGCCCCGGGATTCCAAAGGCCTCTCACGGTGGCAGCGGTTGCCCGTCCCCGAGTGCCAGCCCCCTGGGAAGCAGAGATGCCTCGGGGAAGCGAGGCCTGCCCGCCGGGCAGGCGCCAGGAGCCCTGGGAGGGAGCCGAAGGGCCCAGGGCTGCATCCTGCTCCTGGGTCCCGAGGGCGGGCACGTCCCACAGGCCCCGGTCCGGCCACGAATGGCAAGCACTCCTTAGGCACAGCCAGCAGGTCCGGACCCACTGCCCTGGTCGACTGGCCTCGGCTCTGGGGGCGTGGCCCGTTCGGAGTCCTAAAGCTACTTGGGGAGGGGTTGGGGAGGGTGGCCCTGCCGCCCTAGCCTGGGCTGCCCTGCCCGTGCCAGGCTCCGGAGACGGACCACCCGCCACACACAGGGTCACCTGGCCTGCATCGAGCCTTTGAATCAAATGGGAGCCACCTTGCTCACAAGGGAGGCACTCAGGCAAGGCTGCCACCGGTGCGACGGGGGTCTTCCTGGGCGAGTCCCGGGACCGGAATCCCAGGGCACCCGCAGTAAAGACGGGGGATACCTGACCAAGACACCGAGAAGCACGTTGTTTATCAGAGCTTCAGATCTAGCTGCGTGTCCTCTGTTTTATCGGGCAACCCTCCACCAGGGAAGACCAGCCGGTGATTTCAGGAGGCGGCGAGCCGGCAGCAGGGACGCGACCGGCATGGTGGCGCGGCAATGGAGGCAGTGAGGGGCTCCCCAGGCACTGCTGCGCTCAGACATCCCAGGCCTGGTGGGGAAGAGTCAGTCGGCAGATACTCAGGCCAGGCTCGAGTGTGGAGGGGTCTGCACCACAGCAGAGACCCTGGACCCACCGCCCCCTCTCATCAGCCTCACAGAACTTTCAACCCAATTTCCGGCCACCTCTCTGGAGAGTGACGTGTCACCTTCCTATTAGAACCTGGCCTCAGTTAGTGTTTAATTAAAAAGCAGACCGCCTGCCGTACTCCTGCCCTGGCAGCTCCATCCCTCTTCCCAGCCCCACTGCCAGTCCTCTGTCCCCCAGCCCCGGCACACCAGCCCTTCTGACACATCCCCTCCACGAGAGCCTGGACCCCCACGCCCACCGTGGGCCCGGAGACCAGCAGGAGACCTCCCTGCTCTTCCCTGCCTGCCCCCAGCACCACTGAGTCCGGCCCTGCGCCCATACTCCTCCGCAGTACCTGCGGCCTAGGTGAGGCCACCACGCCATTCCCATCAGCAAACGCACCAAGGGGGAGGCCTGCAGCCCCTGCCCCGGGGCCCGTGCGTCTCGGGTGGGGGGTGGACTCGAGCCTGTCTCCCTGCGGACTCCCCTGCTCTCCCTGGGGCAGCTACCGGCCCCGCGCCCTGCCACCCTCTCGGGTCCCATCCCCAGCCTGCAGGCCGCCCCGCTGCCTCTGGGCAGCAGCTCTCCCAGTGGCCGGCTTGACGCTCCCCGTCAACGCCAGCCCTGCTCTGCGCAGTGTGCAGGGCCCCGCAGGTGCAGAAGGGCACGGGCCAGCCCCGGGGAATGCGGGAGCGGGGAGAGGCAGCGACAGGGACGCGCGGGCCTGGGCCGCGGGGCCGCGGGTGGGGCTCAGGTGCAGCGGGGTCCGGGCGCAGGGCCGGGCGCGCCCTCCGGACGCCAGGGGGCGCTGTGACGGAGTCCGCGCGGGCCGCGCGCGCCGTCCCTTCCGCCCGCGGACCGGAAGCCGGCGATGGCGCGGAACGTGCTGTGAGTAGGGCGGCCCGCGCGGGGCGGGGCGGGGCGGTCACGGTCAGAGTCAAGGGGACGCGGACCCAGGCCCGGGGAGCGGGGCTGGGGGGAGGGGCGCGGCCGGCCGGAGCGCGGACCGGGTGTCGCAGGCCGCGCCGCCACCCCCGCGGCCACGTGCGCGGGCCCGCCGGCTGCTCGGCCGGGACCAGGCCCGGGCCGGCCGCGAGGCCCGCCCCCGAGGCCCCGCCCCCGAGGGCCCGCCCAGCCCGCGCGGCGTGGGGGCGGGGCGCGCGGCGCCCCAGCAGCCCCTCCCCCGCGCGGCCCGGCCGACCACCCTGAGTTTCAGCGGGGATGTGGTGGCCCCGTGAATTCACGCATGTGTGAATGCGCGAATAAATGAACGAGTGGGTTTAAGCGGCGATCCGATGGCCCCGCGAACAAAGGCGCCGTGAATTCACGCATGTGTGAATGCGCGAATAAATGAACGAGTGGGTTTAAGCGGCGATCCGATGGCCCCGCAAACAAAGGCACCGTGAATTCACGCATGTGTGAATGCGTGAATAAATGAACGAGTGGGCTTAAGCAGGGATCCGATGGCCCTGTGAACAGAGGCCTCGTGAATTCATGCATGTGCGAATGCGTGAATGAATGAGTGAGTGAATGCAGACATGCGTGCACGCCGTTGACCCTGTAGAGCGGACACCGAGCGGTGCCCCCGCTCTCCCCACCCCCTCCAACCCCGGTGCAGGCGTGGAAGCAGATTCCATGGCTGGGCCAGGGTGCGGATATGGGGAGAGGGCTGAGCGGGGGCCCTGAGGAGGGGACACTGCTTTCTGCAGCAGCCCGGAAGGGGCCGGGGCCTCAAGGAGTGGGAGCTCCAAGCCAGGCCCGAAGGCCACCCTGGAGGCCAGGGACGTGCAGGCAGGAAGGGAACCAGGACAGGGGGCCCCCCGCTTGAGTGCACGTGCTCACTTGCTGGCCAGGGAGGCCCTGGAGGGGAGACTTGCAGTGGAGCCACGCGGTGGGGTGAGGGAGAGGGTGGGATCCTGGATGAGTCACCCTCGGGGCCACAGGGCGGGAGGGCTGGTGGCAGCCAGCCAGCCTGTTGTTTGGAGGAGAGGAGAAACTCAGAGCTCAGCCGGAGAGATGTTAGGTCGAGGTGCTTGCGAAACGCCGCGGGAGCGGTCAGGGAGGCAGGGGGCTGGGCGAAACCACCCAGAGGCCAGGGGTGGGCCCCACGGGGGTGCTGGGCCCCTAGGAGGCCCAGGGAGCTGTGTTCCAGGACCCAGCAGGAGGGTAGTGAGCAGCACGGGTTGTTCCCGAGCTGGGGGGTCCCAGGCCTCAGGCGGGGGCCTTGGGAGGGCCTGGGGCTCAGCCCTGCTGGCCTTGGCCTCTCACCTAGACCCTCACACTGGGCCTCTCCACCCACAGCTAAGCACACCCCTCAGGCCCCAAACAGCGGGGGGTGGCTTAGAGAGATTGGGGGTCTGAGCCAGCACCCCATACTCCCACAGTGACCCTTGGGCCCCAGCCTTTGCCCTTTGCAGCGCTGCCTTTGGTCACCAGGGCGGGGAAAGAGCCCCCTGGGTGGCCAGCTGTCAGCCTGAACTCACACGGGGGTAAAACCAGGCTGGCCCTGCGCCCTCCAGACCTGCCTGCCTTCCCAGCTCCTGGCCAGTGTCCGCGCCTGCACAGAGGCCATGCGGCAAGGAGGTTCTTTTGGGGCAGCTGCCACAGGTCACCCACGTGCCCCTCATAGATGGTGCCCAGCCATTCAGTTCAGGCGTCCCGCTCCTGCGGGGCATCCCGCCTGGGTCCCCTGACCCCCAGCCTTCCCCACCCTCCCCAGACGTGGGAGGCAAGAACCAGTGTGGATTTGACCACAGTGAGCCCCTTCCTTGGTGCTGGGAGTTGCGGATGGGTCGCCGGGGAAGGCTGAGACCCGCACCGAGAGTCCCAGCACCCGCCTCCCACTAAGACCTGCCCCTGGGCCCCCAACCTGCCCACCCTGGGGGCTTTCGGGGTGAGCTCGGGGCTGGTGAGCTGTAACCCTCACATCCCCTGAGCCTGCCCTCATGGTGGGCCCTGCACTGTGCTGCCCGGGGGTGCGTGGCAGTGACCCTGGCCGGACTGCAAGGCTGAGCCCGTGTCTGCCAGCTGACTCTACCCACCCGCCCCCCAGCACCAAGGAGTTGGTGGGTGACTGGTGCCATCAGCGGGCCTGCCCCAAGTGGGGCCCACTCCTGGGACAGTGACAGCCATGCCGGGGCCGTGTGCCTGTGGGACAATCACTTTGGACAAACACGTGTCTCTGAGCCTCACCAGCAACCTGTTTGGGGGGATCAGGTGCACGTTCTCTGTGGCCTCTATTTCTTGAATCATTCATTGGCCCCTTTCTGAACGGTGGCCTTGGGCCACTAGCCCATGTTACCCTGAGATGGGGCCAGGGGACTGGCTGCCCCACTGGGCAGAACTGTGTGAGTGAGTGACGGAGCCGTGGGGTGGTGGCCTGCAGAGAGCAGCCCCCTTTGCTTCCCACCCCTGCCGACTGGGCAGCTGCCTGCCGGGGGTGCTCTGGACATGGCGTGGCCTCGCGTGTCTCCCTCACAGGTACCCTCTCTGCCAGCTGGGCAGCCCCCAGCTTCGCATCTTCCGCACCAACTTCTTCATTCAGCTGGTGCGGCCCGGCGTGGCCCAGCCCGAGGACACCGTGCAGTTCCGGATCCCCATGGAGTGAGTCCACAGGAGCTGAGGCGGGGGGCTCCGGCTCCCTCCCGCCGTGGAGAACCTGCAGGCCGCGCCGCGAGGCTCGGCAGATATCAGCAGAGGCCTGCTGTTTGCCGAGGCCGGCCGTGCGCCCTCCGCCTGGAGAAGCTGGGTGGGGAGCCGGAGCTGGCTTCTCTCCCGCCCCCTCCTGCCGAATTGAGTCACCCCCCCCCCCCAAGTCTGGGCCTGGTCCCGAGAGCTGCTGACACAGGGCCAGAGCTAGGGTCCTCCAGGGGCTCCTTCACCCAGGGACCCAGTCTCCCGTCACCCCTGCTGCCCTGGACCCCAGGTGCGACTGTCCCAGGTGTGGCCCAGGCTCAGCTTTGCACTCTCTGTGTGAGCCTGCAGGGGCCGGGGCCGCAGGGGCCGAGGGCCCGGATTTTGGATGCATTTAAGCTGAAAAGGGAATGAGGCCTAACCCACAGACACAGTCATTCTTCGGAAACGCTGGTTAGGGCCATGCGGTGGGGCAGTGGCTGCAGACTGGGCCACCCCAGGGCTCTGGACAGCGGGGCAGCCTGGGCTCCCGGCAGCCAGGGGGCACTCGCAGACCGTCACTTCCCTCGGGAGAGTTCCCCGGAGCTTGGCCTCTTGGCCTCTTGAGTGCGGGCCAGCGGGAGGGCGAACAGGGCTGACCTAGTCCAGGGATCCTGGGCCCGGTCCCTCCGTCACCCCCACGCTGATGTGTCGGCGAGAGAGTGCCAGGTGGGGGCCGGCCACTGCCCCTCGGGGGCTGGTCCAGCCTGGCCACAGCCCCGACTTTCCCCTGCTGTGGCCGACGAGGCTGTGCCTCCACCCCTGCTGTGCCCCCTGGGCTGCTTCTCGTCAGCCTGGCTCAGCCACCCTGTCCTCCTCCCCTCCCAGGATGACCAGGGTGGACCTGCGGAACTACCTCGAGCGCATTTACGGCGTGCCCGTGGCTGCCGTGCGGACAAGGGTGCAGCACGGTGGGTGCCTGCATGGGGCTGCTCCCTGTCGCACGGGTGGGTCCCCTCCAGGTCACGTGGGCCACACCACTCCGTACCCCTGACCCACGTCGTCCTCACTGCCTCTCCATGGATCTGGCTCTTGGCACTGGAGGAAACTGAGGCACGGTGCTCAGGCAACTCCTGGAGTCACACTTCTCCCGGGTCAGAGCCGCAGGCCGGCCCCATGGGTTGCTCTGAGCAAGGCGTTCTCTTCCCCTGTCGCTCCCTCTGTCCTTCCTGGGGACCCCACCACCCCATCCATCTGAAAGCCTCCAGCTGGAGGTGAGGAGCCGGCCAGAGTGCCGCGCCGACTGAGAAGCCGGCGCCCTGGCTTGTTTCGGACACGTGGGGCGCTCGGCGGGGGGCCCGGCCCAGCCCTGGCCCTGCGAGCACAGGCCGCGCGCTAGGAAAGGCGCCTCCAGGGGCGACAGGCCGGCCTCGGAGCCAGCGGTTCTCGCGGGTCTGCCTCTCAGAGAGCGGGCCCTGGGCTAGCTGCTCCTAAAGCTGGGCGCCGCTGCGAAGTGCTTCTCCCCCACAGGCTCCAACAGGAAGCGGGACCACAGGAACGCCAGGGTGAAGCAGCCGGACTACAAGGTGGCCTACGTGCAGCTGGTGAGCGCCTGTCGGGCGGCGGAGCCCCGGGCCGCGCACTCGGCCTGGCCGGCCGTGGCCTTGCTGGGGGCGGGGGGCCTGTTGGTGCAGCAGGCGCTGCCTGGGGGCCCAGGGCAGCCTTGAGGGCAGGATCCCAAGGCCCACCGCCAGCCCGATCCGCAGCGAAGCCCGGGAGGGCTGGGGCTCAAAGCACAGTTAAGCCAGTGGGAGGAGACGGGCTGGGGCACTTGGGAACTTCTCAGGGGCCACCCTTGTCGAGCCTTTGAACTCCGAACGTGCTGTGGGCAAAGCAGGCCCACCCAGGCCCGGGGGGTTTGGGTTCTGACAGGAACCAGACCGTGCTGGGCCTCAGAGGCCCCCTGCCTCAGGAGGGCCGGTCCTGGACGGGTCCCAGGCCGGGAGGCAGTCCCGCCTCGGGGTGCAAGTCGCTGCCGAGGCCTCGGGCTGGCGGCTGGCTCCTGCCCGTCGGCACCGGCCTGTGGGCACCGCTCCTCCCTGTGGCTGTTGCCTGGCCAGGGGCTCCAGGAGTGGGGTCCGGCCACACAGGCCTTTGCTGAGCAGGCCCAGGGCTGGGGACGGTCAGATGCCCTTGCCCACCCCTTCCTGCTTGTCCAGTGGGACCGTGGGACCCCGGACTGGCGCACTTTCCCGGGCGTTCCTGACCGACACCCAAGGCCCCATGGACCCCGGGCAGGGTCCCCACCATTGCTGGGTGGGAACCTCCCAGGGTCAGCCCTGCTCGCTGGCTCTGTGAACTGCCCCCTCCTGTGTGAAACCTGGGGGTCTGAAACCTTGGGGGGGGGGTTTCTGTGCGGACAGCCCGGTGGAGGAGCCACGGGCGGGCGGCCGCTAGATGGCAGTAGCGCTGTTGTGAGCCCTCGGCCTCCGACCTGCTTGGGGCCTCAGGAGGTAGTTTCTTGGGGACCAAGTTAGCGTGGCAGCTTTTCTGAGAAACAGTCACAGCTGTTGTCCGAAACGGGGGGCCCATGATTATTTGGCCTAATATTTGCTGTGCATAAACTCGGCCAGCGCTGGGGCGGGGGGTGGGGGGGCGCCGCCGGCTGATGAAGTGGCCTGTGTCCTCCGCGTGGGCCGGGCCGTCTGCCCTGGTCACGGCAGGCTAGGGGACAGCCCGTGTGTCCACATTCGCCATGAGGCCCTTCACAGCAGAGCAGTGGTCGCAAGTGGCTTTCAAGTCATCTGAGCCTTGTGTTTTCCCTGCCCCCTCCCACCCATGGAAATTGAACTGAGCGGGGCTCAGAGCGGGGGCCCGCAGCTGCCGCCCTGACGCCTTCGTGAGCCCCAGCGGCGAGACGCAGACCGCCCAACTAGGGGCACCGTGTTCCTGCTGGGCACAGTCCTGCTGCTCCAAAGTCACCTTTGTGACGCACCCCCCACCCCGAAAGGTCCTGCAGATTTTGCCCCAGCCTGCAAACAGCCAGGAGGTGGGGCCTGCGCCCTCCGAAGGGGGTCCCCTCTCGTCCCCGTCCTCTGCTGGCCTGTCCTGTTGGTCCCCCCTCAGGGCTTCCAAAAACAGCTAATTATAAAGCACACAGAGGGTCAGTCAGAAAGACAGATTGAATCCCCAGATTTATTTGGGGTGGGCTGCTGCGGAAAAGCTGGTCCCACCGGGTGGGAGACCCGCATTTTCCCTCCTCCGACAACCTGATAAGCGTCTCCCTGGCCCCACCTCCGTGCTGCAGGGAGGGCCTCAGCGGCCCCCACTGCAAGTAGAGCCCGACCTGTGTGAGGAGCCCATGTTTGCGCAGCGGGAGTGAGCGCCCGGCAAACACGGCCCCCCGGGCTCCAGGGTTGCGGCCTGGGCCGGTTTCTCTACTTTTATGACATTTTTCTGCATTTTTGTGTTTTTCCGCAATCAGATTGCTCTTTGAGATTTTGTTTTGAAAGTACGAGGTGAATTCTCTAGAAAGGGGCCATGCGGGCACCATGAGCCGCCGCCCCTGGTAGAAACAGAGTCCCTTCCGCCCTGCCTCGTGTTTTCCCTGAGCTGTTGCAAATGGCCATCTTTGTATTTATGTTTAAAATGTCACTTTGGGTTTCCCCCACCTCAGCAAACGAGCAGAATCACCTCGATATATTAAACATAAACCCCCCCGTTCTGGGCAATCAGCCCTGCATGTAAACTATTGCCCTTTGGTATTTTAAAAAAGAAAAAAAAAAAGGTTTGAAACGTGTAAGATAATCCTCCCGCGGGCTGGCTACCGAGGGCGCCACGGCTGCTTCTCATCACCGCAGGCCTGCGCCCCGGGCCACGTGACCCGAATGCATAAACCTCACATTCTCGGGGGGCGCGGGGGCCGGGCCAGCTCGTGCTTGGCCGCCTGCCCACGTCCCAGTTTCTTTACAAAACGAGGGTCTGCAAAAACCACGCTTTGCTGATTTCACGGACTGGAACGTCCCAGATGCCGTGCCAGCCCCTGCCTCCCCTACCTGCCTCCTCGTCTGGGGGCTGGGGTCCTCCCTCCCCCACACTGGGGGCGGGCTCCCCAGGCCTTGGCCCAGGGGTCCAGGTGGACTCGGGGGCCCAGGAGCTCGCTGAACCTTCAGTGAGACCTAAGAGCCTTGGGCCGGAAGGCCGTCCCTGGTGTGTGCACCATGGCCCTGGGCGTCATTCACACCTGATTCGTGGGGGTCTGTGCCGAGAGGGTGGGCTTGAATGTGGGTAAAGGTCTGCAGGTATTTTGGATGGAAAAAGTTTTAGGGGGCACCGCATGTATGCTGTGGGCTGCATTTCCCTGACTTCCCAGCCTCCTCCAGGCCACCCGCCGGCACCCCTAAAGAGCCACTGTGGGTGGGGGGGGCGTTGTCAGAGAGGCGTCCTCACTGCCCGTCCCACCGCCAGACAGGCCGGAGCCCCGTGTCCCAGGTGGCTCTTTCCAGGCAGGGACATTGCTTGGGGACGCAGAGATTCGTGCCTGTGTGGGGGGTGTAGGGCGGGAGCCGAGCCGTGGCAGATGGATCTGGGAGGGGTGGGGCGGTTCTGTCTACGTGGCACGGTGGCCCTTGGCGCCCACGGAGGTCCTCCCACCCTCCCTCCCACTGGTGGCCGGAGCCAGCTGCGCTAGAACACTGGCCTTCTCTCCATAGGCTCACGGACAGACCTTCACGTTCCCAGACCTCTTTCCTGAGAAAGGGCCGAGTCCGGAAGGTGAAGGCGGCTCTGCCGAGGACAGAGTCCTGGAGGAGCAGCGGAAGAGGCAGAGCAGTGACCCCCGGCGTGGGGGTGTCCCCGACTGGTTCAGCCTGTGATGGGCTGGCAGCTTAAATAAAAGTGCCCTGTGTGGACAGGACCAGCGGCTCCCTCTCTCTGTCCCTGGGGGTCCACCAAGGCCTCTCCCGCTAGTTCTGGGTACACCCGCTCCCCCCTTCCTGCCTCTGTGCCGGGGCCCATCTGGCCCGGTCCAGCGTGTGGGAGCAAGATGCCACTGGGAACAGCACCCACAAACCAGCCCCAAGCGTGCACACTGGGAGGCTGGCTCCAGGCGCGGGGTCCGTGAGCAGGGCAGGTGCTGACTGGAGCCGAACGCGGCCCGACCGCCGTCAGCCGAGGCCCTGGCTTTGCAGGGCCACTGGTTACTGAGTGGGCAGGGGCTGCGGGGGGACCCGAGGGAGCTGTCGTTCAGGAGACATGGAGCGAAGCAGGGCCCGGGGCCATGGGCAGGACCGAAGCGTCTGGGTGGCCTGTCCCCTGCCTCCTAGGCCTGTCGGGCCTGCTTGTAGCCCCACTCACCTGTGCCTCCGGGCCGCGCCCTGAGGGCACCGCCTGCCGCATGGCTGCCCCTGGCTGGACCATGGAGGGGAAGGGACAGGGAGGCTGGTGCCCAGAGAGGGGCTGGCTGGAGACACGGGCAAGCACGCGAGGGGGCCGGCCACGGGGCTGCCATGCTGCTGCCTGGGGGCTGCAGGGGAGCCAGAAGTGGGCAGGGACCCCGGAGGACGGGACGAAGGCGGGCGCCCCTCCACCTGCTGGGTGAAGGGTGGGTGGGGTACGCCCCACCCTTCAGTGTTGATTTAATGTGACGGGGAGGTCCGGAAGCTGCGGCCAGAGTCTTTTCCTTAGAGAAATAATTCATGGGGCCCTGCGGCCCTGAGGACCCCAACTCAAGGCCAGGGGAGGGATCTCGCCCTTCACTGCTGGCCTGCCCAACTGCCCCCACATGGCTCCACCCCCGAGCAGCCTTGGCCTGCAGACCCTCCCTGTGCTGTGCTCCTGGGCCCCCAAAAGCCTGGGGGGAGGAAGCCCCACCTTGGAGTCCTCTGCCTCCCTGGCGCCCCAGGGCTGGTAGAGCCCCTGTGGGGAATGTTAGGGTCTGGGCGGGGCAGGGAGGGCAGGGAACTCAGGGGTGGGGGGTGGCTGCAAGAATCCAGGAGGTGGGCCTTCAGGGGAGGGGGGCTGCTCCGCCCCGGCCCCAGGCACAGCGCTTTGAGAAGGGGCTGGCTCGCTGTCCCCCGAGCCCACCCGGGCTCCCTGGCACGGGGAGGTTGCCCACCTCTGCCTGAGAGCAGGGCTCAGTGCAGTAGCCTCTCTGTGGCTCGGGTCTCCCTCTTTCCGCTTGGCCTCAGCCCCCTGGGTGCCCCCCAGCATGGGGACCAGGGGAGACCCTGCAGGGAGCCCCCCGCCCGGGCCTAAGTCTCCCCCCAAGACCCCCACATTACCCACACAGCCTGTCCACTCCTGCAGGGAACTCGCAGGCCCCCCTTTGCGGGACGTCCTCACAGGGGCTGGGACGGGAGAGGGGCCCTGACCCAGCGGGCCCCAGGGCTCCCTGTCCCTTGCGGATGCCCCTTGTCAGGAGCTGGGGGACAGCTCCCACCAGGGGAGAGAAGAGAGCCCACAGCTCACAGCGCTGCTGTGCCCGTAGCCCTTGTCCCTTTGTTGCCCTGTGGCGGGTTTGGGGGGTCTGTTTACCTTGCAGGAGGACTGGGACTTGGGCTGTGGGGGCCGGGCCAGCACCTCCCCTGCCCTGGGGACGCAGCCCAGGGTTCTCATTCCTCAGACCAGATTCCGTGGCCCCCAGGGACGCAGCCCAGACCCCGCCACCTGTGACGCGCTGCCGCCTGTGGACGCCGTGTTTCGCAGATGCGGCGGTGCGCGCGTGGCCTGCCCCTTTCACTCAGCCCGGCACCGTCCAGGGCCGTCTGCCCCAGCAATGAGCGGCTTTCCCTGCGGTACGCGCTCGGCCGAGGCCCCGTGGCTGTGGGTGGCGTGGCCGCTTCCACCTCGCGGACCGCTGTGTCCGGAGCGGCCTGCGTGGAAGGGCCGTGCCAAGTTCCTCAAGCCCCCAGGCTGCGGAGAGGCGGGGCCACATCCTCGGACAGTCCCCACGACTGAGGACGCCGCAGGGCAGGCCACCCAGTTCGGTCACTCAGAGACCCCGCCTGGGTGGGGAGGTGGAGGTCTGGGGCTGGGCTGGCCCTGAGGCTCCGGCCCCTCTGGTGACCTCTCTCCTCCAAGCGCTGCACCCCAGGTCCTCCCGCCCCTCCGAGGGTACTTGGCTCTCACCCCCAGAGGCCCTGTCTGTCCCAGTTTGGTGGCCGGCTGCCCCCAGAGCAGGGGCCTTCGGCCTGTCCCCTCTTTGTGGCTGATCCAGAGTTCCTTTGGGGCACAGAACCCGCCCTCTGCGCCACACCAGGACTCCGTCCACGGCAGATGGTGGGCTCTGCACTTCAGCCATGCGCCCGGTGGGGCACCCCTCCATTCCTGCCAGCCGAGCGCTCTGCTCCCCCCGGCCCCCAGGTCGCCTCTGCGCCCTGGGCAGAGGGGCAAGGGCCCATTCTCCACGCTAGAAACCTCTCCGCAGGTCAGCCTGAGCGAGCTGCACCCCAGGGGGCCCGGCCTCGGACCCCCTGAGGTGTCCGCGGGGACACCAGGGCCACTGGCCTTGGAAGCAGCTGGCCTGGCCGCCCCACATGGGATCCAGCGGGCGACCCGTGTAGCATCTGCATTTACTCCTTCCCGCTGAGATCACCCCCGACACCAATCCCCCCAAATCACTTCATTATTTCTTTGTAAATAGGGCTTTTCCTAGTCAAAATAATCAGCATTTTTCTGTTGCTCCCACATCTGGCTTTGATTGGCCCAGCCTCGTGGGGCGGATGCTGGAGCCCTGACGTCATGGGTGGGGAGAGGGGCAGCCGGCCTCACCGCCCCGCCCCTTGCCGCACAAGGCCAGGCCCCGGGGGCCGGGGGGCAGCGCTCCGGGCACACAGCTGCACTCTGCCCGCCCAGCACTGTGGGTCCTGGATCTGCCTCCTCAGATTGGGGCTCTGGGGGACGCCCCTTCCACAACAGTCCTACGGGTGCACGTGGCAGACCTTCGGCGCCTGGTATCCGAAGGTTACTTCGTCTGTCCCTCCCTGCGGAGCTTTGTCGTTCCCCCCCCGCCCCACCCTTCTGCATGGAGTCACATTAGCAGGGTCCCCACCTGGGTCCCCTGCAAGGGTGAAGCTCATAGCTCCCGGGTCGCCCAGCACCATTTCTTTGGGAAGCTTGAGGCAGAGAGATGGCTGGTCATAGGTCCCCGCAGGGACCCCCCGACCCGTCCTCCTCTCTTGCCCACAGGGTCTCTCTCACACGGGCATAGCTCTGTGGGCCACCCGAAAGTATCCCCAAGGCAGCCCCAGTTCGGGGCGCCCTGTGGGTGGAGGCTCAGCCCCTTTCCCTGACCCGCTCCACCAGCAGTCCGCCCCTTCAGGCCTCACCGCACGTCCCTTTGCCGGGGCCCACACTGACGGTGATGTTATGAGACATGTTGCTGATTTGGGTGATTATGAAAGTGCTCGAACGTCCTCGAAATCGACCTTCAGTGTCCATGAGACCGGGCTCACACGAGCATGTCCCCACTGCCCTGTCGCCCATGTGTGGACGTGGAGTCGGGGACCCAGGGCCGTCCACCACGCCGTCCCTCCTCCGGCCCCATGACCTTCTGTGCGGTGCCGGGGGCACCTGGAGGGCGACCTCTGCGCGGTCACCTGGCCCCGAGCAGCTGCCGTGGCTCCGGGGACTGACCGACTGCAGAGCCGGGTGGCGAGCCCGGGCAGGGGCAGCGGGGACCAACCTGAGGAGACTCAGAGACGCGTGGAAGGCCACCCAGAGGGTGCAGGCCGCGAAGGCTTCTGGGTGGCGCTTCCGGGGTGGGGGGCAGGCGCTCGTGGAGGACCCCCCAGCAACCCTCACCTCGCAGCTGCAGGCGGCCCCTCCCCGTCGTCTGGGGGAGGTGCCTCCCAGCAGCCTTTGCGGCAGGCCCAGGGCAGGGGTGAAGCGCCCCTTAAACAGAACAAGGTGCTGGCCTCTCATACCTTCACTTTACGAAGTGTTTGGAATTCCGACGGCCCAAACAGCTGGATGTCCCAGGTTCTCCCTGGGACCTCGCTCACCGGCGGCCAGGGCCCTAAATAATTCTTATAAAAACCATGTCAGCCCCAAACTGTGTGATATCTGATTTGTAGCACTAATAAAACCCCACGCCGGCTGCCAGAGCAGGGGTGGCGGGAGCCTGGACTTGTCCCTACACGGTGTGCGTGTGTGCACACGCTTGTGTGCGGGAGGGGGCTCCTGCAGCTCGGGGGCCCACCGCACCCCGAAGCTGTCCCCTCCGCCCCACGCCCCACTCCGCACCGTGCGGGCCCACGCTGTGGCTGGCGGGTGTCACCGGCCTCACGTGGCCAGACAGCCCTGGGACGTGGACTGGCAGGTTGGTGACCCTGTGTTGGCACTTAGAGAAAGCGAGGTGCCCGGGGGGAAGGGGCGGGGGGAGCGCACATCCGGCTGCCCATCTCAGGCAGCCCCAGTCACCCTCAGGGAGTCTGGCGGCCCAAGCCGAGGGCCTGGGGCTGGGGCGGGCCCCCAGGCCCTCACAGCTGGCCACATCCCCTGGGTCTCGGAGGCAGCCCCAGTCGGCAAAATGGTGTTTCCTTCCTGCAACATGGAGCCTGGGGGAGCCTGGGTGACCCCCGTCCCACCTAGAACATGGCCGAGAATGTCCTCTTGCCCCCGATCAGGATGAGAGCACCCAGCACCCAGCTCAGGGCTGCAGCTGTGGTGGGGCTTCCAGGTATTCTTCCCTGCTGGGCTGGGGACCCGGGGTAGGGGGCACAGTGCTGGGCTCCTCGGTAGGGGCTGGTCATTGAAGGTCAGATCGGAGGGCCCAGGAACATACTCCTCAGGGGGGCCGGCCGGCACAGGTGGCCAAGGGGCACCGGGGATTCTGCTGTCCATGCACCAACCCCCGCCGGGACTCCCAGTCAGTGGTGGGGCCAGGCGTGGGTGGACACGGCAGCCTACGAGGTCCCGCCCCTGTGGCCTCCCAAGGCCACCCTGTGGCTCCTGCGGCTGGAACGCTGGCTGCCGGCAGGCCATCGGGACCTCGGTGGAGAGGGGCCTGTGCATGGGCATAGGGGCACCCTCGGCCGGCCTTGCGACTGTGAGGCCGTGGGTTGCAACCTTGACTTTGTCTAAAGTGTGGGGTGATAATGCGGGCTGGAGAGCAGACGGCTCCGGCTGGAGGGGGTGCCCGAGCCCTCCAGGGACCCACGCTGGGGCCGGCCGCTGCCCCCGGAGCTGTGGGCCCCCGATGCCCTGCCCACCTCTCCCCCGAGATGTGTCTTGTGCAAGGCCTGGAGCTCCCTGTCCGGCTGGGTCTCCATCCCTGCGGCAGTTGGCCACCATGCCCCACCCCCTGTGTGGCCCGTCATGCCATGTCCCTGCTGGGAGTGGCGCCGTTAGTGGGGCTGAGCCCAAAAGGCAGGTCCTGGTCCGGGGGTCACGTGGAAAGCCGGTGGGGCATCCACCCACACGGGGGATGATCCAGACTCGTGTGGAGCGCACTCTGCACACCCCAGAGTTGACCCCCCCATGGTCACGGCACCGTGTGGCCCCAGATCAGGACACGCCCACGGAAGTACCACCGGCTCTGCGGGCCTAGGAAGGGAATCTCCGTCCATGCCGGTCCCTGACCCCTGGGGGATGGCGGTGAGGCCGCCGAGGTTCTTGTCAGCCCTGCACCAGCCTATGTGGGGGCCCTCCCCGTGGTGCCCCGCTCCTGTGGCTTAGCTCAGACTCACCCTTGGAGAGCACCCAACCCCGTGCCAGCCCCGCCCCAGCCGCACTGCCCAGCTGCTCCCTGGCATCCAGGAGGCCCCCGACCCCCTCCGTGATTTTGGGGTGCCACCCAGGTCCCCGCTGCACTGGTTCTCTGTCCTTTCGAAAAGAGAAGCCCCGTTGTCATCCACTTCCTTCCCTGTTCACGCGGCCGCTCCGTCCCTGGAGGCCTGGCTAGCAGGGATCTGGGGGCAGGGTGCCCTTCAGGGTCCGAGCTCATGGATCTCTCTGTCCCAGTGCTCTGCGGGCGACCCCGGGGTGCTTCTGGGCTCCCCTGGAGAGGGCTGTGCAGGACGGGGCCAGCAGCGTCCCGCCCCACGAGGCTCAGCCCTGGGGGCTACGGGGAGGCGCCCCGGCCCCTGCGGTGGAGGGGGTGGGGGACAGGTGTGGCCAAGGGTGTGGGGACCCCACTCGGGACTTCAGCACCCGGGCTGTCAGACCAGCTGAGGTCTCCCCTGGACCCTGGAGCAGCCTGGCGTGTGGTCACGCTGGGCTTGTCCCCGTGGCCCCGGAATGAGGCAGTACACGTTCCAGGAGGTACCTCCTAAAAATAAAAGCTGGCGGGAGGCGTAGGCCGGTCCTGAAGGAGCCCCAGTGGGGTTAGGAGCAGCTGGAGTTCCGGTCCTGGCCGGTCCTCACCTTCCTGCTGGTCCTGTCCCCCTACCTCGCCCCAGCTAAATCCGTCTTGGCCCCTCGGCTGGTACAAAAGGGGAAAACTATGTGTCCCAGCCTCCTCTGGGGCTTAGGGGAGTAAGGGGGGCCGACAGCTGCCCAGGGAGAGTGTGGAGGGGCCCCAGGAATGCCCTCCATCTGAAGCTATCGAGTTGCCTGCTTGGATGCCCAAGCGCCACCCACCCCCCGCCACCCCTTCGACTCTTGCGGAAACCGAAATAGCTGCGGAAGGTGGGACACAGCTGTCCCCGTCAGTCAAGATGACCCCGCCAGAGCAGCGCTTTCTGAGCTCCCCTGACCTCCCCAGGTCAGGGAAGCGGCAAGGCCCCCCAAGCCCCTCAGGAGAGGACCGGTCAGGGCCACGCAGGGCCATTCAAAGCCCCCTGTGCCGCCGGGCCTCTGGTCCCTCCTGTTTGCCTACGTGTCCCGGGTTTTTCTCCCCCCTGAAGCCCCCTCCACAGACTGGGGTGCTGGGCGTGTGTCCTGAGCAGGAGGGTGGGGCTGTGGGACAGTTGGGGGACCAAGGCTAGGGGCTGACCCAGGGAGTGTGGGGTGCGGAGCAGGGAGTGTGGTTGCAGGAGCCGGGCGGGAAGCAGGACCCCTCCAGAAGCCTCCGAGAGCCCCTAGGAGCGGACCCGAGGAGGACAGGGTGGCCGCGTGGGCGGGTCGGCAGCAGGCCGGGCGGGTAAGGCCCGCAGGCGGGAGGGGGGGCAGGCGCCGGCCAGGCGCGCTCGGCCTGACATGCTGGGACACATGCTTGCCCACGGGGTCATGGAGCATTCTTGCTGGGGGCCGGGGGCTGGGGGCCAGGGTGAGAGTCCTGAGAGGGAGCTGGGGGCTATCTGGGAGGGGGCACAGCGCACTTAGTCACCTCTGAGGTATGGCTCTCCCCACCCCCCCACCGCACCCAGGGTGTTGCTATGGCAACACTGGGATGGGCCAGCAAACAGCCCACAACAGAGTGGCCCCCTGACTCCTGGTCCCTTCGAGGGGGCGGGACAGCCTGATTGGGAGAAGAAACTCACCTTTTGGCCTTGCTCCAGCCCAAGACACCCCTCAAGGGCATGTGCCCGCTGGGTCGAGGCAGGGGCGAGGTGGCGGGCGCCCCCTCCCCGTTCGGGGCCCCCAGGGTGTTGGGGTGTGTCCAGAGAGGGTCTCAACCAATGGCAAGCCAGGTCTCAGGGCTCCGGGTCACTCATGCACGGGACAGTGGGACCACTCTCCTTCTGTTAAAGCGAGGGCACAGTGACCCCACCATGGCTGCCCTCGGCCCTCAGGGTGCCGGGGCTCCAGAACCGGTCGGAGCCGGGCTGGGCAGGGTCACCGGGTTGGAGCCCCGGGTGGTGGCCGCCTGACGGGGGCAGCAGCATCACACAGTGAGGCCGCAGGCAGCCTGGGCCCCCTGCCCCCAAGCCAGGCCAATCCTCTAAGCAAGCGCCTTCTCGCCAGCCCCGCTCCCAGAAAACGGCCCCGGAAATTGGGGTCCGGCGCCCACAGGCCCGAGGAGTGCCCCCACTCGCCTTCCCGGGGTGCCTGAGCAGAGACCCTGGGCAGGGAGGGCCTGGAGTGCGGGGGCCTGGCCACTCCCTAATGCCTGCGGCCAAGGCTTTGTTTCAGCTGGGGGCTCTTGCAGACCAACTCGAGAAGTTTTGTCTGTGTCACCACGGGGAAACTGAGGCAAGCGCTGACTAGGGTCTTTTGTTCGCCTCTGCACACCCCAGGCTGGTGCCTGGGCCGACCAGGGCAGCTCTGAGCCCTGCGACACCCATGCCCAGATCCGGTCCCTGGGACCGACTGCTGGCGTGGGCCCAGGGCCAGGGCCTTGGACAGGGGGCTGTGTGCCCCCAGGGACGTGGGTCATGTCCCCCGAGGGCAGTGCTGCTGTTACTCAGAAAGGCCATGTGGCCGAGCTGCCCTGTTCAGCTGTGGACAACGTGAGCCCTCCGTGCTGGCCGGGGGCCGCAGGGCCTGGACCAGGGCCTGAGGGAGAGGCCTGGGGTGTCCCGGGGATACCTGGACCTGCCTGGCAGCAGGAGTGTCTGGTCCCAACACTGTGGGGCCAGCTCGCCCCTAAGGGCAGGCAGGAGACAAGGCGAAGCCAGCTCACAGTGTGGGCGCGCTCCTCAGCTCAGACCGCCACCCCCTCGGGCGGCTGCGACAGCTCCGGGGCTGTTCTCCAAGGCCCAGGGCCCCCCAGCCCTGCGGCTCCACCGGCCTCGGGTGGGGCTGTGTCTTATCTCTGGGAAGGAGATGACCGGTGTCTGACATTGTTTTCATGCTGAAGTTTCAACATGTACTTTGAAAAGTATTTTTTTTTCCAGAAAACACCTGGAGGGGAGGAACAAGAAGGGCGTTAGGCCCTGTTCACATAAGACTTTGAACCTGGGGACAGGAGGGACCCCCGTGACACACCCCCTCCGCAAATGTGCGTGTGAGTTATTGATTCCGGCCACGTGAGCCTCCTGCCCGGGCTCAGCGCCGGCCAGACCCCCCTGCGGCTCCCCTAGCCCCGCCGGCGGCCGGGCCTCTCGCCTTCACGGGAGACAGGCACGTGGGCACGTGGTCCCACTGGGCGCAGCGCGGGCCGTGTGCACCGTCCTTTGTCTCAAGTGGCCGGCTCTGGGCAGCCCTGGTTGCCCTCCCCGCCTCCCTCCGCCCTCCAAGAGGTGCCCCTGGTTGGGGGCCGCTCCTGCCCCAGGTGGTCCTGGGGCCCAGCTGCTTCACCCTCCGCGGGAAGCGGTAATCGAAGGGGCCTGGCCGGTGGGCCTCTTGGTAATTGAAGGGGCCCACTTGGAAAATTCAGTCTTGAGCCTGTCTGTTGGGTCATTTTGATTTGGGGATTTCCAAACATCGGGGCCACAAGAGGTCACCCCGCTGACCCAGGCCTGCCTCATTATGTCACAGCCAGATGGCTGCGACACCTGATGGAACCCAGAAGGCCCCTGAGCGGGCCAGCCGGAGGTGGGGGCGGGTGGGGGCGGGGGTCTGCGTGCTGCCGGCTCTGCTCGCCCGCCCCACCCACCGGCTGGGTAGCGCTGGCCCTGCCCTCGTCCCTGGCCGTGCAGCCCCCTCGCCTGGACCCTCGCACCCCGAGTCCAGCCCGGCTCAAGGTCCTTCTGACTCTGCTCTAAACTCGGGTCCCCACGGCCTCACCCTCATGCCGACACGGCCCCACCTCACCCCCGAAACATCACGGGATGGGGACCGAGCCTCGGCCGGGCCCTGCTCCACCTTCCAGGCCCAGGGAGCCCCCATGCGCCCCCCGCAGCTCCTCTCCGTGCCCCCGTCCCCGCTAGGTGGGGCCGCTCCCAACAGGCCCGAGCCCTTCCCGGCCCTCTGCGGCCCCCTCCGGACCTGGGGGTCTTCTCAGCCTGCCCCTCCCAGCGCACTCCACTTTCCTCAGGCCATTGTTAGGCTCAGGCCCGAGACCCCCGTCCCACTTGTGACCTCCACGGGGCCCCACACGAGGCCAGCACACAAAAGAACATCGCCCTGGGGTCCGGCTATCCATCCCACACCAAGTTTCAGAACCAGCCAGCCTGTCGCTGGCCTCCCAGGTCTGTGCCCTCCTCCCTCGGGACCCCTGGCAGAGCCTGGCCTGGTCACCCCGGCCTTGGGACTGGCTCTTCCTCCTTCATAGCGCACCCTGGCGAGGCCCGCTCACGCCCTCCCCTGCCAGAGAAGGGCCCCAGAGAGGGATCGGCTGGGGCCACGGAGGCCGGCTGGGAGGACACACGCAGGCTCCCCCTGCCGCCCACGGCCCTCCCCCTTCCGGGCAGATCCTCGAAACTGCCTCGGGGCTCCTCCAGCTCCTCCCTGCAGCCTCGGGCCACCAAGGATGCCCAGGGTGGCCCTGTTGTCCCCCGAGCCCAGGCCTTCCTCCACGGGGAGGACAGGGGACAGAGGAAAGGCAGAGGTCCGGGGGCTCCCAGGCAGGGGGGCTCCATTGCTCGCGGGCTCCGGAGGGAGCGACGCCCCCCTGGGTCTTGGAGGAGACAATGGGGAGGCCTGAGGGTGGGAGCTGGACCAGGGCATCGTGGAGGGGGCGACGTTTCCCCCTCTCCCCCTCGAAACCAGCAGCCATGAGTGTCCTGGCAAGCCCGTCCCAGGCACCAGGCCGACAGATTTGGTGGCTCCGGTGCCCTGGAAATGGGAGACAGGTCAGCAGTGCTCAGGGCCAGGCAGCGAGCTCCTTCCTGTCCCCTCCGGGCCTGGCCGCGGGCTCAGCAGGTCAGCACTTTCTGCAGCCCCCGCAGGGTGCGGCGCAGCCCCACAGCCACAGCCCCCTTTGCCAGCGCAGATCCCCCGCCATGCTGCCACCCACCCCCGTGCTCCTTCTCTCGGGTCTCTCGTCCTTCCCAGCCCTCCCCGCCCTATAGGGGACAGAGCAGCCGGGCGCCCTCTCCTCCCCGCCCGCGGGGCTTGCTGCCGCCCCCGCCACCTGCGTGCGTGCCCACCGTAAAGAGCGGCAGCCACCAGAGAGGGGGCCCCCGGGCCCGCCTGCAGCCCAGCACGCGGCCCCGGCCCTGGCCCCAGAGGGCTGGCTGCAGACGACGGGCCAGCTCTTCTCTTGGGATGGAAGCCCTGTTCAAGTTAGGCCTGGGCAGCCTTGGCCAGTCGTTGAGTTGTTTCTGGACACCAAGTCCGTCCACATTTCCATGATCCCCATGTCCAGTCCCACTGGGGTTCTGTGTGGCTCGGATGAGGCTCCACGGTGGTCTGAGGGCCACAGAGGGGACCCCGTGGTCACGTGGTCAGGTGCAGCAGTACACACGCCAGGGCCGCGGCCGAGTCAAGGCTGTGCGTGGTTTGCCCGCCGCCGGCGGCACGGGGCGCGCCGTTCCAGGCCGGGAAGCTCTGGTGCCGGCGGGGAAGCCCCGGCCGGAGGTGGCCCTGCCTGGCTGCAAGGGCGAGGCCACCCCTAGACACGTGCTTGCTGCAGGGACTCCCTGCTCCTCTGGCCCGGGCCACCCACCGGCACGGCCACCCACACGGCCACCCGCACGGCCACGTCCCCGAGCCTCCTTGGGAGGCGGCCAGCAGCGTCCCAGGCCACGGCGCAGGAGCCCGCTGTCCCTCTGGCCCTGGAGAGACGGGACCGGGACGGAGGCGGAAGGTTCTGGGAGGCGGAGCTCGGGAAGAGGGCGCACAGGTGAGGGGCTTGGGAAGGGCAGGGCGGAAGTTTAGAGAAAGGGGACCAGCTGGGACCCTGGAGAAAGGACCACGTCCCGAGACTGGAAACCAGGGGGCTCAGGGGACCGGAACCTTCGCCACGGGGGCCAGGGCCAGAGTGGGGGACAGGTGTGGGTCCGGCAGAGGGGTGTCGTGTCCACGGCCAAAAAGCGCAGCCCTTCGCCCTTGCCGTGGGGCTCCGGGGCGCCACCGCGTGCACCCACTGTGCCCTGGCCCTCGGCCACCCAAGGCCATGCCGGGCAGGCAGGCAGGCAGCACGTTAGAGCAGACAAATGTCTGCTTTTCAAGACTGGTGGTGTGGGAGGGCGGCCAGTGCGTGAGGTGCGTGGAGGGGCTGGGGGTTCTGCAGCCATGTTTCCCCACTGTGGCTGTCCCTCGCAGGGCGGGACCTTCTTCGGGTGGCTTGAGGAGCAGGGAGGGGACAGGGTTCTGGAGAGATGGCTGTCTCTGAAGTGACCGAGTCCCCCTTGCCGGGCCGAGGGTCGGCCCTGGGGACTCGGGCCCACTGCTCTACGCATGGCCAGAGGCGGCTGCTCAGGTGCTCACGGGGCTAAGTTGCTCAGAGTAACTCAATCGGAAGGGATATGGAAGAGCCTTCTAGAAACCCAGGGCCATTCTCTCATCCCTCTTCCGTTCCCAGGACCCCCAGCTGACCCTCAGGGACAGCCTGACACTGTCCAGTGTAGTGTGTCCCCCAGCTAGCCAGGCCACAGCCCCCTCTGCTCTCTGAGCTTCTACCCCCATGTTCGGTGGGTAACAGCCCCACCGTCCGCCCTCCGTTGGGCTGGGGCCGGAGGACCCCTGGAGAAAGCCCTGGCAACAAGCAAAGGACTGCTGTGAGCTCCAGACCCCGCGGGGAGGCGGGGTGGAGGCACTAACTGCTTGGTTCCAAGCTCCCAGCCCCGTGGGCCGGGGAGTTTAGGGGGCAGACACAGGGGCTCTTCCCCGCTGAGGTCCGTCCATCCCAAAGGCCCGTTGGGCTGCGAGCAGACCGGGCAGCAGCCCCTCGTCCGCGTGTTCCTCCGTGCAGAGGGACACCCTCCGGACCCAGCGAGTCCGGGGAGGGGGGAGGTGACAGGCCCTGCTCCCACCCCGTGGGAAGCCAGGCTGGCAGGGAAGAGGCCGCACTGGGGCGGGACTGGGGGTCGGAGGTGAGCTCCTCCTTGGGACCGTGCAGGACGCTTGGCTCCAGGGTCCTGGCTGGGGGCCGGGATGGGGTGGGTGTTTCCCGGTGGGGCGTTTTGAGGTGGGACTCAGGTACCCTGCGGCCCACAGAGCTGGGCTCTGGGCACACGGCCATGAGGGCGGCGCCCTTCCTCCAGGGCAGCTGTCCCAGCCACCCCGGGTGGCATCCCCAGCGCCCATGGTGGGCTCCCCAGCCCCCTCCCCCCCACAAATACTCCTGTGCCCGGCACAACCCTGAGGCCCTTCGAGGACGTGCTACGGCCTGGGGACTGACCTGTCCCAAGCTGGACAGCCGAGACACGATGGTGGCCGTGCTGCGCTCCAGCCCAGGGTTGTCTCCAGGTGGCTGCTGGGGGCTGGGGGAGGGGGTTGCGTTCCATGGCTTGGCCGAGGGGATGATAAAGAGATCCTCTGTCCCAGCCTGTACTCCTCCTTCCCTCACGACCAGGGCCACACACCGGCCTCCATCCCAAGCCCATTCTTGACCACCTCTCCCAGACCCGGGGACCCACAGCCAGCTGCTCCCCGGCCAGCCAGCTGCTGGCTGGGAAAAGCCTGTGGTGCAGGGTGCACCCAGCGCGGCCGGGGATTGGTCCCTGCCTGAACGTCCCCGGACGGATGCCCGTGTGCCCTTGGGCAGCCTGTCCCCGGACAGGCCGTCCAGGCCGGGAAACCTAAGCCAAAGGGATTAAGAAGAAAGGACGGAATCGACCTTCCCTTTGGCCGTGCTCGTTCCTGCTCCACTTGGTGTGTATTTATTCGCTCAGTGGGTAAAAACACGGGGTGAGGACACCGAGGGCCTGGCCCGGCCCGGGCCACCCCGCCCGCCCTGCCAGCCAGCCCACCCCTCTCCAGCGACCATTGTGCACGTTCCTACGGCCAGCCAGGCGGGGGGGCTGGGCCCCTCCTCTGGGCTCTGGAGTGAAGGGAGGGGAACATGGATGGGGATGCGTGGGGGACACTCCGCGGGGGTGTGGGGCTGGGCCCCGGGGCTCCGGGTGTCCCCCGCCCCAGCCCAGAGGGCTAGCCCTCAGGGCCTCGGTTCCATGTGGGCAGGAACAGGGGCCCGGGTCCTGACTCCCTCCACAGGGACCGAACCCAGACCCGGGTCCCTTCTCACATGGCACCCGCTGGGCCTCCCGGACTCCGAGGGTACTGGCTGACTTGCCCCTCAATGGGGGCCCTTTGAGACCCTGAGCTCCCTCACTGCAGAGTTTGCACCCTGGGTGTCTTGGGGACCCTGGGCCACGGCTTGCTGGTACAGGGTCCCCTGAGCACCCTGCTAGCTGGAGGCTCCCTGAGGTTGGGAAGATGCGGTTAGCCAGGAGGGTCCTTCCCAGGGTCGGGTGCTGATGGTAGCCTTGACTGCAAACTTCCCTGCGTACCTTCGGGAAGGACATGGGGACCCCCAGGAGATAGGGAAGGACCAGGATCTGACGTGCTGCCTCAGCCTTTGGGCCTTTCTCCTGCTGGGCTGAGCCGTCTACAGACGCCCGCTCGAGGCTCTGGGGGGCCCTGGTTCAGCCCACTCCGTGTGGAGCCCCCAAAGTGCTGTCTGGGAGGGGGGTTGGGGGTGAGCAGCTCTTCGTCCCCTCCCCCGCACGCTCCGGCCCGACCACTTAAGAATAATGAGGTCCAGGTGGCCCCTCGCGAGCCTCGACCCTCGCTGGCTGCAGGGCCCGCCCCCGCCCGGGAGCCGCTAATGGCAACCAGAGGCTGGGAGGCGAAACCCCTTTAGCTGTCAAGGCTGTGCGGCCGGCCCTCCGGCCGGCAGGTGGGCAGCAGGGCCGGGGTCTCTCCAGCCACCAGGCGGCTTGCTGCCCGCCTTGGGCCCACGGGCCTCCCCGCCATGTCCCTGATCTACCCGCCGAGCGCCCATCCGCCATGCACTTTCCACGGGACCTTTAGGAGACCGGTGGGCATTTGTCTCCAACAGCCACCATGAGATGTGCAGCTGCCCTCCCGCCCCGCATCGGCCCTCAGGGGTGAAGGCCAAGGAGGCCAGGGGCAAGTCCAAGGCGCTTCCGTCTGGGTGGGTGAAGCGTCCGGGGGACGGGTGGCGGTGGCGCCGCGGTGTGAATGTGCTGCACGCCCTTGACCTTCCCCTCCAGATGCCCGATGGTGGGCTCTGTGGTCCACATTTCGCCACAATAAGCACAAAGGGCTGAGCTCAGGAGCACCTGCCATCGCTGTCCTACCCGCTGGGCAGTGTCCCCTGGCTGAGACCCAGGGCAGTGAGGTGGCATTCCGCTGGCCAGGCTCTGGGGACTCCGCCCCTGCTTCTGGTCGCTGACCTGCCTGCCCGCCCTGGCCCCCTCCCAGGAGACTGTCCCCTCCCTGCCACGACCCCTCTCTGCCCAGATCCGCAGCCTCTGGCGCCCCTGCCCCTGTCCCTGTGCAGAGGGGGCTGCCTGTGGGCGAGGGGGGGACACACGACGTGGGAAGAGCACAGGCTCCCGTGCCACGGGAAACCCTGAAGCCATCCTCCAGCAAAGGAGCCGGCGGGCCGGTGGGCGGGCCGGGGTGTGGGCGAGGGAAGGAGTCGGGTGCGTGTAGAGACTGCCACACGAGGCACAGGGGGTGTCGGGGTCCTGGGACGCGAGCTCTCGGGGGGCCAGGCCCAGGGAAGAGGCCACGGACCTGTCGCCGTCTGCCCAGGCGGATGCTTCGGCCCCTGTTGCTTCGGGGTCCCATCCCCGCCGGCAGGAGGGAGAGCTCTGCTGTTATCACGAAAGGGGACGGGGGAGACGAGAGAGAAGGCGGCGTCGAAGAGTGGCGCCAGAGCCCCAACGGCGAAGGGGCCGGACCTGGGCGAGGGCAGGCCGGCCCACCTCGGGGAGGCTCGGGGTCAAGGCCCAAAGGGGGCCCCTGGCGAGGCGGGGACACCTGAGCCCCAGTGCAGCCCCCGCCCCGGGCCACCGTCCAGAAAGGCCTGGTTGTGCCACTGTGGGCGGACCAAGACCACGGAATGTCCAAGAGGAGGCCTGGGGTCCAGGATCAGGTCCCCCTCCGTGCTTCCCACTGGCAGAGAGAGCCCCCCCTTATCAGCAGAGAAGCTTCCCTCTGTCTGCAGGGTAGCCGCACTGTGGCCATGCAGGCCGCTGCGGTCCATGCGTCCCCTGGGCTGCCTGGCCCTGCAAAGGTGGGCCCCGGGCACCACATGCCCCGCCAGTGCCCGCCCTGTGCACCCCTAACCCTGGCTGGGCTGCCCCCACCCCGCACCCCACAGCAGCCCACACCCTGGCCCCTTCCGGGAGGGGCCGTGGATGTCAGTGTGGCGTGTGGGGCCTCGCTGGGTCCCTTCCTCTGAGCCGGTGAGCAGGACGCGCTGCTGCTGGGGCTCCGACAGGGGCCGCGCTCGGCCTGGGCACACACACCTCCCTGGCAGGGCTGGTCGCCAGCAGGACCCAGTGGTCCCAGCTGAGAGCCCCATCTCCCTCCCTCCAGAACCACTGGGAGGCCGGAACCCCCTGAGAGGGAGCTGGCCGGGCCATGGGCAGGAGGGGCTCTGGGGAGTACTCTGTCACAGCTTTCCCATGACGCCCCCGTCCTCTGGGCTCTTCTCCTTGGCACCCCCACACCTCCCAGCTGCTGGGACCAGCCAGCTGCTCCCCCCACCCCGCCCCCGCCCAGCCCAGGACGGAGCCTGTGTCCGGGCAGCGGCGGCCTTTCCCATGGTGGGGCTGGGGCGAGGAATTTGAAGAGGAAGCAGCAGTGGCCCGAGAATTTGGAAAATGTGTCCGAATGCCTGGGGCACTGGGAAGAGGCCGGAGGGGGATTAGAGAGAGGGAGGCTGGGCGCAGGGTCCTGGGTGGGCCGGACGGGCGGGCGGGGGGCTCCCTGAGCATGCGGGAACCTGGGGAGCAGCTGTCCCCACCCGTCAGCCTGCCCCCTTTCCTCCAGCAGCGGCGCATCAAAGGCCTTTGACCCTGGGCCGGTGGGGAGCCGGCCCCCAGCCCTGGTTGGCACCCACGGCCCCGCACAGGGACCACAGACAGAGCCCTGGGGTTCGGCACGCGATGGGCTTATGGGGCGGGGGTTCCTGGAAAGCCGAAGGCTGGGACACCCCAGCCACGTTTTGCACAGGCTCCATCCTCTCTCTTGGCTAACCCTCGGCCTCGGCCCCTTCGGGACCGGCCCCTCCGGTTTGGGCCCTCAGTGGGGGCGCCCCTCGGGGGAGGGGCTGAGCCTGCTGTCTGGTGGGTCTGGCCCCTGGGAACCCTCTGGAGTCGCAGCTGTCCCAGCCCCTGGGCCAAGGCCTCCATGATTGATTGTGGTGGGTACTCACACCGGGGGGAAGAGCCGGATCAGCCCAGCAGCTGCTGGAGGGCGAGGGGGCCCCTCGCCGCCCCTCCCCCAGCCCTGCCTGTGCGGCTTCCCACGCGGCTCCTTCCGGCCCCAACCCTCCCGTCTCCCCTCTCTGGGGTTTCAGGGCCTCTCTGAAGGAGGGGCACCCTCCCCCCAAAGTGGACCCAGCAGTGCTCCAGGGCTTTGGTGACGTTGGGTAAACCAAGTCACTGGGCCCAGCAGAGGGATCCTGGGGGATGAGGCGTTCCAGCTGCCCCCCACCAGGTCCAAGTCAGCCGGCAGCACTAAAGCCCGCTGTGTGTGGGGGGAGCCTCCCGCCCACCAGGGCACAGCCCGCCCGGGACAGCCATCCCCTGGCGCAGAGAGGGAGTGGGGGCTGCGGTGCCCGTGGGGGTGGGCAGCGGTGCGGGGACCCCTGGGTCTCTGGGAACTCTGGGTCACAGAGGGGGCAGATGGCGAGCTGGATTTTGACCGGGAAAGCAGGGCTCGAGGGAGACGTGCCACAGAGGGGGCGGTGGGGGGCCGCCGGCCCTATCTCCTCGACCCTTGGCTCCCCTGTTTGCTCAGCCAACTTTGCAGACGAGACACTGTGCAAAGAGACCCAAGATAAAGCCCTGGGTCATTGACTCCTGGGCGCCCCTCCTCCGGCCTCCTCTCTGGGCCCCTGGCCCCCCGGCCCCGCTCCCTCCGCAGGGCGCCTCCCCTCTCCTGGAAACATGGCAGCTGCTGGCGGTCCCGCCACTTGGAGGAGGGGGGAGGGCAGGCAGGGCTGGGCTCTGGGACTCCCACCGCTGCCTCCCCCTACCTCCCCTACCTGTCCCCCCCCAGCCGGGTTCTCAGGGGGATGGAGCTCCTGGCTCTTTGTCAGCCTGTCTGCCCTGAGCTCCCCGCGCCCCAAGCAACATGGCCGAGCGCAACTTTCAGAGGGAAACAGGGCGGGGGGGCTAAGGCCCAGGCTGTCCTGCAGGCCGCCCCAGGCCTGGCAAACGGTGCTGCCCACCGGGTGGGCCTGGGGTGTGGGCAGCGCCCACCCGGGTCCTGGTTCTCGGGCCACTCCCTTTGGGGCTCCAAGTAGGTTCACCTTGAGGGGTCGGTGGGAGCTGTCCCCCCACCCCCGCCCCGGGCGAGGGGCAGCAGCGGGGGCCAGTCCCGGCGGGCCGCCCCCCGGGCCGCCGCCCCCGCCCCCGCCCTCAGATCCGCAGGCGGGCGGGGCGGGCGTCGCTGTGGAAATGCAAGCCACATGGCTGTGCTCCATTGACACTTAATTCAGCACAACGAGCTTCCCGGGGCCTTTGATGTCCCGAGACCTGCGGCCTTTAGTGCTTTGTGGGCTGCGAAACAGGAAGCCGCGGGGGTTTGGGGGCAGTGCCGGCGCCTCCTCCCCTCGGCAGTGGGCTATCAGGGACCCCGGGGCCAGGCCCTTCTGCCGGGTGGGGGGCGGCGGGCGGGGGAGGGCAGGCCATAGCTGGGGACAGAGGTTGGGTGGGATTCCTCTGCGCCTGTCAGTGGGCACCCCAGGGTGGGACAAGCCCAGGTGGTCCAACCGACGACCCCCGAGCTTCCCCCCACCCCCCGGGCTGTGGGTTCCATGAGGCAGAGAGCCACCGACTGTCACGGGGCCCGGGAAATCGCCGGAGGCGGGGGTCGCCGAGCCAGCTGTGCCCCAACAATCCTCACCCCCGGGCAGGTCCCACCAAGCCCACCTCAGCCTGAGGGCCTGTGAGCAGGCGGCACAGACCCTGGCCGGGGACAGGGGGGCCGTCAGCAGACCCCCAAGAGCGGACCCCGCTGAGCTGCCTCGGAGGCCTTCCTGGAGGTGGGGGCTCTAAGGAGGAAGAGAGGGTTGGGGCCGGCTGCTGGCCGAGGGGAACACCAGCTGGGAGCCCGGCGGGGGCAGACGCCCGGGCAGCCCCGGAGCGTGGCACGTGCTACCGGGAGCCAACGTCCCAGAACTCAGAGCCCTGGGTGGTGGGGCCCCAGCCAAGACAAGCCATCCCTGCAGGGGCTGCGAGGGGGTGTCAGCGCCCTGCTGGGGACACAGCGAGACTGGGAACGGAGCCCAGACCCGGGTTCCACGCTCCGGCCACGTACAGCCCGTGTCCCCCAGGAGACGCCCCCAGCTCCTGCCCCTGGCCAGGGGCTGTGCGGGTCCGGGGGTGGGGTGGGGGGTGGACAGCTGCTGACCTCTCCACATTCCAGACGCAAGGTCAAGCATTTGGGGGAAGCTGTTTTTCTTAAAAATGTCACTTGAAAATAAACACTGTTGCTGGCGCTTCTCTGACAGCCCTGCATCCCCAGAGAGCAAGGGCGGGCAGCGTGGGGGGCTTCCAGCCAGAGCTGCCTCTGGCCCCCTGCGGACACCTCCCAGGCCAGCTGGGGCAGGGTCTTTCCCGGCCAGAAGCCCCTGGAGGCTGGGTGCCACATCACCACCCAGAGCTGGGGGCACTGACGCGTGGCCCGGCTCTTGTATCTGAGAGGCGGCCTTCCTTCCGCAGGTGACTCTGTTCCCAGGGTCAGGTCAGCATGGGGTGGCTGGGGGATCCCCGGCCGGATCCCCCCCGGCCAGTCTCCTACGCAAGTGCCCCCGCCTCCCGCCCCCACCTCCACCCTGCCCTTCACGTTGCTGCGAGGGCCCGCACCGGAGGCCTTGGAACAGGAGGCTCTGCAGCACCACGTCCTCCCCCCAGGACAGCCCCTGCTAGGGCAACGTGGCACTCTCTTCTCTTGGAACCAAACCCAGCCTCACCCTTCCAGGGGCTGTCTGAGCTCGGGCCTCTGGGGGACCAGCACAGGGAGGGGGGTACCCTCCCAGCTGCCGGCTGCCCCCGCCCCAAGGCAGCCAAAGCAAGGAACCCAGCCAGCCCGGGGGCTCGAAGCTTTGACAGTGCCCTGAGAAGTTTCTAGAAGCAAGATGACATTGCCCTGAGTGCCCCACGCACCCCTTCTCTTCCCTGGTGTGGTGGGGCAGGTGGGAGGAAGGGAGCGCTGGCTTGGCTCAGTGTCCCTCAGAAGCTGCCTGGGGCCCCCAGTGCCGGGCCGCCCCCCAGAAATGCCAGTGCCACCGGGCCACCCAGCCCAGCCTGTGCACAGGGGCTGAGAATCTGGGTGCAGAGCCCCGGGCCCCGGAGGGAAGCTGCAGATACTCGGGGGGCACTGGTGAGGGGGCAGCAGGCTTGCAGTGTGTCCCAGAAGTGCCCCGAGCGCTGAGCGCCTTTAGAGGGCAAAGGCCTCCCCGGGCGGCCGCCCCCGTCCGCGCAGAGGGTGGCAGGCCACAGGAGCCCCTTGGGTTGGTTGTGGCCTGAAGCACTCGCGGTGCGTGAGGCTGCCAAGGGGCCCCCTGCTTGCCCTGGGGGCGGGTGTGTCACCCTTTACCCCACTTGTGAGCGACCGGCCCTGCGCCCCCCGGGGGGCCCGGCCGGCCCTGTTTGAGCTCCAGGTCAGCGCCCTGGACTTCGCCCTCGGTGGGGTGCTCCAGAGCCCACACATGCCGCACCCTCCATCCGGGCTGGGGAGGGGGCGGTGGGGTGGGATTACAGACACCCGCCTGCCTCTGTAGGCTGCCACCGCGGAAGCCTTTGACCTTCCAGAAAGTTCCTCCTTCATGGGCCCCAGGGCCTGACCCCTGTGGGAGGTGGGGCTGTTCTGCCCTGGAGACCTCCAATCAGAGCCCCCCGCACCCCCCCTCCCGCAGCGAGCGCAGAGCCAGAGGGGGGTAGCGACCTTGGATCTAAACGGCCGCCTGCCGGCCCCACATCCTGGGTGGTTCCCACAGTGGCCCTGGGAGCTCAGGGTCACCCTCCACCTCTCAGTGCCTCAGTCTCCTCATCTGCACAACGAGAATGTCGAGGGCAGCCCCTCACTCCCCGTTCAGGGCACTTCCCCTAACCGGGGAGCCGGTGTGTGGCCACGTGGCCATGTGGCCTGTTGTTACTGCTCAAACGGCCCTGTCACAGTGTCTCCCTGAGTCCTGTCCTCAGTCACGGCCGAGACAGGGCCCTGCCACCGGGGATCCCAAGGTCGGGGCACACCCCCTTTTAGGCAGCTGGAGGCCAGAGAACCCCAAGTCTGGGTCTTCTTCTAGGGAGTGCCCCCAGGGGCCCCCAGGAGTGGACAGGGGCTGGGTCGGGAGGGACCGAGGGCTCCGGTCAGAGTGACGACCTCTCCTGAGGGGCCGGCTATGGGTGACCATCTCTGGGTCAGACCTGGCTGTCCGCTCCTCCTCCCCAGACAGTTGTCAGCTCAAGTGTCAAAATAAAAAAGGAGGGGGGGGGACACGTTTGTGTGTGATGGACAGTGGGGTGGGGCCCCCCGAGGAGCTGAGGCAAACAACAAAACAGACGGACGGCTCTGGCCAGCAGGTGGGCAGCCGCCACCAGCAGCAGCTGAGCCTGTGGCGGGCGGCGGGCAGCGCAGAGGGTCAGCTGGAGGCTTCCGGCTTGCCCGGCAAAATCCCGCGCTCTGGGGCTTCCCCAACACCGCCCCGCCTGCCTTGTGTTCCTTTGTCCTCAAACTCTGTGTTCCAAGAGGTTCCTGGGGAGGCACAGCCCCCGTTTGGGACCAACGGGGCTTCCCGCCCGCCCCCCCCCCACACACACTTCCTGTGCTTGGCCTGGCTGGGGGGGGCAGAACTCGCAGCCCACCCCTCCTTGCTGGGACCCCAGCCCTCCGCGCTGTTTTGGGAGTGACAGGCCTTTGGAGTCGGCCGAGGCGGGCCGGCTGCCCCCTCTTCACCCAAGCAGAATTGGCCGGGAGGGTCTGCGGGCACCCCCTTTCTGAGACACCCCGAGAGCACACCCGGGGCTCCTGAGGAGGAGGCCGGGGCTCCCGGAGCTGTCTTGGGTGCACTCCCTCGCGTCGCCCTGAGACCGGGCCAGAAAAGGGGGAGCCCAGGGAAGCCGCAGGGGCAGGGGGAAGGGGACCCCAGGACTGGAGGGGGTGCGCGGAGGGGGGCAGGCAGGGGAACCGAGCGGCAGGGGCCTCAGCCAGAGGGAGTGCGCGTCTGGAGTGCATTCCTGCGTGACAGCCCCGTGATGGATGGCAGGGAGCGGAGACGCCTGGGGCCGTCCTGACCCGTGGGCTCGCCTGGTGCGGGGCAGCCACAGCCCTCCGGCCAGCCTCCGCCTCCCCGGCCTCCCTGGCAGAGCCAAGCGTGGCACCCGGCCTGCTTGCCTGGGTCTGACACCCAGCTGGGGAAGGGACGGGGAGCCCGGGTGGCTTCTCAGCACCCCCCCGCCTCCGTGAGGCCCACGAGGCCCAGGTGGGGTCAACCTCCAGCCCCGGGTCTTCCCGCGGCGCGGGGGCTCCAAGGCCAGCAGAGCCAGCCTGCCGGGGCGTCTGAAACTCCATCTGAGGTTCCATTTCCTCCGCGTCCCACCCGATGTCCTCCCAACCCGCTCCCAAGGCCCCCCTCCTCTCTTTTCCCACAGCATTTTCGGGGACATGATAGCATGTTGGCCCTTAACCCTCTTGTCCCAGACCCCTCCTATTGTCGGGGTCACCGTCTCAGCCTGGCAGCCTTTGTGCGGGGGCCGTGCCCACCTAGACCTCAGGACCCGTGAAGTCTGGCCTGAATGAGGCTGTTGTCGCATGGCAACACATGGGGGAGGCTAATACCCCGCGTTCAGACCACCTGTGGGGGGCGTCGTGGGAGCAGACTGGGGACTATCTCATGGTGAGGGGGGCAGCGCTCAGCCTCCTCCAGCCACCGCCCTACGGTGGGGACCTCATTGTGCAAGAGCTTGATCCGGGAGACTAGAGCAGCCTGGGAGGGGAGCCTGAGGCGGCGGCCTACCCTTGAACCCAGGGCGGCCCCCGGCCCCCCGCCCCGCCCCCGGCCCCCTTGGCGCTGTTCCAGCTGGGAAAACAGCCTCTTTATCTCAGCCGCCTCCTGAACTGCAAACAGCCACGTGTCCCCCGGGGGCCACTCTTGGCACACATGCCCTCTGCCCCGTGCCCCAGGGTGAGGTCCTTCACCCTCAAAGGGGGGCTGGGGGCGAGGGGAGGGGGGCCGGAGCAGGACAGACCCAGGCTTCAGCTCGGTCCAACGGGAACCACCCATGGGAGCTGAAGGGGATGAAGGGATGGTGGGGGCTGGGGGCTGAGGCCCTGGGGAAGGAGGGGGCGCGGCAGGCAGGTGGACGGGGACAGCTAAGGGGAGCTTGGCCTGGGGCAATGACAGCCCGCAGGGACCCTGCTGGTGACCCGGGGGCTCTGCCCCTCCCTTGGTGACATTACCATGGAAAACAGGCTGGAGGGCAGCGGACCCCCTCCGGCCCCCTGAGCCCCATCCACGTCACAACCACGGCGGCGTCTCTCGGGCCCATCCCCAACCGGCACGCAGGGACGCACCGTGTCTCAGGGCATCTTCGGGGGTTCCGAACCGCTAGGAGATGGGTCCCTGGATGGGGGGCGCGACCGCCCCCCACCCCCTGGTCCTCCGTCCCAGGCTCCCTTTGCCATCTCAGCCCTCCATTCCTCAGGGCCCCAGGAACTCTCAGGAGGAGATGGGCCCTCAGGGTGGCAGGCACTTCACATGCCGCCCCCCTCCCTGACCGCCCCACCAAAGCAGCAGCGGATGTGCAGGAACCGGTCTCCCAGCTGCCCCAGGCGCCAGTGGAGAGCACTTGTGGCCTGAGCCCGACACCAGGCCCCCCGCGCCATTGGCCTCCCCAGGGTCTCTAGAGCCTGACCGACACGGTGCCTTCCGGGGAGGGGTCCCTCCTGGACACCACCGCAGGGGTTCTGGGACGCAAGGGCCTCAGGGCTTATTCTGTCTGCCCCGTCCCAGGCCGTCCACCAGTCTTCTGGAGGTAGGGTAGCCTGACAGGCCAGTCCCTGCTCCCGGGGGTCGCCCTCTGACCAGTGGCCTGTGATCCCAGGGTGGTCAGCCAGAGCGTGGGCACAGGGAAGGTGTCCCCTCTGGTTTTTCAGGGGTCTGCAGAGGGCTGACCCCTGCTTGGAGGGGCCCACTGGAGCCCCCTCCACCGCGTTCGGCCAGAGACCCACCCCAGGAGCCACTCCGTGCCCCTCAAGCCACAGGCCTGCACCCCAGGCCCTCTTAGAGGGAGAGGGGTGAAGGGCAGGCCTGCAGACCCCCCACTGTCCAGAGGGAGTGCTGGGCCTGAGGGGTAGACAGGGGGGCAGCGCCAGGCAGCCACGCATGGCCTCCAGCCCCGGCCCCCAGAGCAGTGGCCCAGTGCGTGGGGCGTGGGGCGGAGACCCAGGCGTCCGGTCCTGCTCCATGGACCCTGCACTCCTCGTGTGTTGACACAGGGGTGGCACCACCACTGACCCATGGGGGACCGCAGGGACTCTGTGTGCCTCCCTTGCTCTGTGGGCCCCAGCGCACACAGGGCGTGATCTGAAAGCCGCCTGAATAAACCCAAGGGGCCCCATGTCCCGCACGTCTCACCAGGAGAGGCGGGGAAGGGGGAGGAGGCCTCTGGGCCCATGCTCTCCCTCCGCCTGTGACCCCCACAGCCCTGTTCCCCAGCCCCCCTTAGCACCGTGGGCCATGCCTCTGTCTTCTTTGGCACCCCTGTGATCACAGCCCCCCAAGGCCGCACACCCCCAGGGACATCTCTTGGGAGCGTCTGCGGTCCCCCTCCTGGTCCTGCTCTCCCCTCTGTGCCCCCAGCCCTGCCCAGGCAACTCGGAGCCCCGAGCCGGTCTGGAGTCGGGCCTCCAGGCCTCCGTTCCAGCCACCCCACCCCCTCCCTCCTTCTGCTCCCTGCTCAGGCCCCAACCCAGGGAATGGTCTTCCCGCCATCCTGCCTCCTGCCTCCCTCCTCCCACCCTCCGGGCCGGGCCGCATACCAGACCCGCAGGCTCCGAGCTGCTGCAGCTCCTCACCCCACCCTCCAAAGCCCCGGGTGGGGGGCCGCTCCCCCCTCCGTGCCGTGCGTGCAGGGAGAGCAGGGGAGCCGGTGTCCAGCGCTCGTCCTAATCTGCCACACCCTCCTCATCTGGCTCCAGCCCCCAGGGCTCCCAGCGAGCCTGACCCCCAGGCACACGTGTTCCTGCAAAGCGGGAACCCGGGCCCCGCACCCGCGCCCCCAGCCCCGAGGGTCTGCACGGTGCCCCTTGACCCCTTCGCAGCCCTGTGCGCCCACAGCTGCCCCCTGCCCTGCAGGGCGAAGGTGCCAGGGGTACGTGGAGCGGGCGGAGGATTTGGGTAGAAGCGGGAACAAGGGGCCCCCCGCGCTTGGCGCCCATGTTTGTTGACTGGTCCAGCCCCAGGCCCTCGCCGCTCCCCGCGGACCCGGGCGCCCCGCCGGTGTCCGGCCAGGTGTTCGGTGACGGAGCGCGGGCTCCCGGAGGACAAGGAGCTCAGTGTCTGCTTCATGCGGGCGCAGTGCTGACACGGGACAGAATACCCAGTGACCGCTTCCAGGAAACAGCGCCGGGGCGGGCTGGGGCGCCGGCGAGGTCCCTTCCCAGCAAGACGGCCTGCAGGTGGGCTTCCAGGAAGGGGCCCTGCTGGTTCCCTCACGTCTGGGAAGGGGCCAACCATGTCACCAGGTGCAGGCTAGCGAGAGGTCCGGAGAAGGGAGGGAAGGAGAGGGGCAGGGAGGCTGCGAGCGGGGGGCGGCCCAGTGTGGTCAGCAGGGCCCGAGGGAGGCCAGAGCTAGGCGCGCTCCTTCCAGAAGCTCTCAACCCCCCTGCAGGGCCCTTGGCGATCCGGGGCTCACCTGGGGCGACACACGCGTGGACCCTGCGGACCAGGGGAGGCAAGGGCACAGGACGAAGTTTCGCCTGAACCCTGGTCAGGCCTCGAGCCAGAGGCTGTGAGGCCTGGCCCCGCATTGGCAAGGGTACCGTGGGGCCCCCAGCGTGGGCTCCCTGCTCCCCGTGCTTTGGGCCACCCCCGAACTCCGGGGGGAGGGAAGCCGTGGTCTCCCCGGGGCCCGGGTGGGGCGAGGGCCCTCAGGCCTCCCCTGAGACCCCCTGGCTAGTGCAGGGAGAGAGGCAGCGAGGGCCCCCGGCCGCTCCTCGGGCCTGTTTCAGGGGTCCCATTTCCTTTGTATTGTGAGCCTTTTTGCTGTCGTTCGGCGGGATAACAAGGGCCCCAACTCCACCCCGCCCCCCAGGTGTCCACAACCGCCGCCTGAAAGCGGGTTCCTGGGTCATTAAACTCAGACCGAGACTGGGCCCACAGGAAGGCGAGGCCAGAGTCGGATGTCCACCCTCCAGGGGACACTGGTCCCACACGGGGCTGGGCCGCACAAAAGGCAGCGGCCCCACAGAGCGCTCCCACGGGGAACAGGGCCCGCGGCCTTGCCTTCAGCACGACGGCACGGTCGGGGACCCCTGAGAGAGCCTCCCTGAGGGCCGCTGCCACGCTGCTGTGCACGCCCAGCCCCGGGCAGGGACACCACGGCCCGCTCAGGGATGCACGTGTGGGGACTCATGTGTACACATGGACATGGATATACACACGGACACACACACGAACACACAGCACACACATGAATGCTGGGGCCCACGGACATGCATTTGGAAAACACATGGACACACACACAAATGGACCCATGGGGATTCACAGGAACACACCTTCATGCACAAATGAACTCATAGGGACACATGGATGACCTGTGGACACACGGCACACGTGTGGACCCACGAAGACACACAGAGACACACGGGGGACACACAGGGACACTTAGGCATGCACAAATGAACGCAAGGACATGTGGACATTCATGTGTGAACACATGGACATGTGTGTGGATACACATGTGGGCTCACGGGCACGTAGGGACACAGGGGCATGCACGTGTGGGTCCACATGTGAACACACAGGCATGAGTACACACAGACACCGGGGCCCATGTGGACACAGGCAGTATGTCCTGTTTTCTGTAAACTGGACAGCCTGGCCGGCTCCGTCTCCCCCCCAACAGAAGTCCCATGGTGGGGAGGGTCCAGGCGTGACGACCTGGCACCTGTGAGCTGGGAGACTCTCAGGGGTGGGGGGCGGCCTGAGCCCTGGGCCCTGTCCCTGGTCTCCCCCGGCTCAGAAATGCCTTCCCCCAGACTTCCCACGCGGTTGCCGGTGGCCGCGGGCCCCCCGCCCCCGCCCGGGCTGGGGTTTGGAAGTGAAATTCAAGCCCCTGTTTGCTCCACGACACTTAACTCAGCTCGGGGGCGTTTTGAAAGTGCCTTTGGGTGGTGGGGGCGCCAGGAGCCAGTCTGACAACCCTCTCTAAGCCCCTTTTCTAACAAGCAGGAAATCGGGCTGGGCCAAAGGTAAACATTCCACCCCGCGGCCCCCAGCTCCTCGCAGGGCTCCACAGGGCGGGCGCGGCCTGTTTTCCCAGCCCTGGGCGAGGCGCGGGGCTCACGGCCTGTTTGCAGAGCCAGGCCTTGGCCTGTGGCTTCTGGCCCCCACCCGCCTCCAACCCCGCAGGCGGCCCCACACCTCTGCCGGGGCCCCTCCGGGCACTCAGGCTCGTTCCTTCCCTCCTGGTTCCACCGCCTGGAACCAGCCCTGAAAGCTGAAAAACACAGGCGCCCCACCCAGCGTAGACCCTGGCTGGTGAATTCAAAGGGGGCAGATGGCGGGGGCGCTGGGGCCTCAGCATTCTCACCGGTGGGTGTGGGGCGCGCCCCACCCTCCCACATTCCAATCCAGATGCTTTGCTTTCTCAGGGCCTGGGGCCCAGTGTGGGGGGGAGCCCCGGAGTGTACGTGTGGTGTGCCTTGTGTCCCCAGTGACCAGGAGGGGGCCACAGCACCCCGAGGAACCGGCTCCGCTGACTCCAGGGCCCCCGAGGGTCGCCCACCCTCTCTCTCCTGGGGGCCCCGATTCCCTGTGTTTTCCAGAGGAGGCTTCCAGCCCACCCTCTCCCTGCTCCCCCTTGCAACCCCCGGCCACCACCGTCGGCGGTGCCCGCGCCGCCGACCCACTGCCTGGCTGCCCAGCGCTCATCCCCGCGGCCCCGCTTCGCAAAGCTCGAACAGGGACGGATGTTTATTAATAAAGGCTGTTTACAGCCCTAACTCTTCACATCTCATGGACGATTCCTTCGCCCACTGCAAAACCCACTTGGGCGAGTGGGTCCGGCTGGTGGCCTGGAGAGGGACCTCCTTGCCCCATAGCAGGGCCTGGCATCTGTGACAGCCTGCGGGGCGCACGGGAGACCCCGAGGACCCCAGCGCCGGGCCTTCCAGAAACGCTGGTGCCCAAATGTGCACTGTGGCGACCACCACCCAGCTGGCCTGGGGCTGTCGCCTTGTAACCCCCCTCAGCCAGGGGCCAGGGGGACGAGAGGGGGCTGTGCACAGGGACAGTGGGGACTCCGGGAGGGGGCTGGGGTGTGTTTCTCAGGCTTCCCTATCTGGTCTTTATCTGGGGCTGAGGCATTTCCTGACTGAGCACGGGGAGGGGCCGAGGACCCCAGGCTCATTTCCAACAGCTGCTTCCTCATGTTCCAGCGTCTGCTCTGCCAGGGGCCCAGGGGTGGGGGGCCCGGGGCTCAGAGGCAGAGCCCGCGCCCAGCCTACCGGCCCCCAGCCCTGCTGGCCGACCACAAACCAAGGCAGGGGCTGCACTTACACCCCACAGTCCTGGGGCTTCCACGGCAAAACCCGGACCCCTCCTGGGACCCCTCACCTTCTCCATCCAGTCCCCCCATCTCCCCATCCTCCCGTCTCCCTCAGCTCTTCACTCATCACCACCCCCTCTGGCAGCCTCCCTCCCCCCTTCCTCCCGCCCTGCCCCCTTTCTGAGGGGCTGTCACCTGGCTCTTACTGAGAAGCTCGCCCCCACCTCTGGCCCCCACCTCCGACGCCCCACTCTGCCCCCTTCGCTGGAGCTGAAGAGACCCCCCCTGCACCCCAAGTGTTCACTACAGCGGAGGGTGAGCAGGAAGGGCTCATTCTTGTGTCCCCCTGGGCTCGGGGCTCATAGGACTGCTGAGGGCCAGGAGGGCTGGTGCTGGAGTGGCGGGGAACAGGGCGCGCCGCCAGCCCAGGCCAGGAGTGCCCCCCGCCCTGCCATCAAGTCCACTCCCCCTAGAGCAGGCCTTTGGCATCTGTGGCAAGGAATGGGGGGACCTGGAGTGTCATCCAGAGGGTAGTCTGTGTGACTGGACTGAGGGGACCCTCCCCTTCACCACCCCAGCCCCCACCCCTCCCTGCAGGGACCCCTGGTCCCACAGCCTCACCGAACTTGTCATGTGACCTCCCGCTGTCCACCCCACCCGATGATCCCCTTTTATCCCCCATGTTCCCTTGTGTGCTTTTCACGCCCCTCACCCCACCCCCGTTTCCAAGGTGCCCCCCAAGAACAGAGCGGACGCCCAGGTGCTGTGACGGAATTTATTGATGAGTCCAGGGCCTCTGGTGAAGCCCTGGTGAGGAGGGACACGGGCGAGACGGGCAATGTATGCTTGAGGCCGCCCCCGGTGTTCGGAGCTTCCAGGCTAGGCGGGGGGATGGGCAGGGCCCCACACGCTCTGCCACACCCGGTCACCCCCAGAGGATGGGTGGGGGGCTCACGGGAGAGGCACTGGCCAGAGGGAGCCAGGCACACTCAGCAGTTGGCTCACGCACACGCCCAGGGGCTCAGGGCCGTGTCCGGGACTCCAACCAGTGCAAACGACTTATAGTGCAAATTGAATCAGGGGGATGGGGGAACGGAGTCCCGGGGGCTTGAGCCTGCTGAGCAAAGGGGAAGAAGAAAGCAAAGAAATGAAAAGTCAGAGAAAAGTCCGAAAAGAAGGAGGGGAGGAGGGAGTGTGGTGGGGATGGGGGCGCGCTGGCGGTGGTCTCCAGCACGTGCTGGGGTGGCTGCGGAGATGGTGTCGTGGCGGGGCGGGTGCTGCCGCGGGAGCTGCTCGCTTCCGGTGGTGCTGGTCGGCGGTCTCGGCCCTTTGGCTTAACCTGCAGAAGGAAACAGCACATGTGGGTGGGGCCGGGGCAGGGGGGGGGCGGGGGGCGGTGGGCAGCTTCCGGGAGGGTCTCCGGGGCTCACCTTCCAGAGCCGATTCCTGAGTCGAGTGGCGTAGTGGTCCTGATTGCAGCATATTCTCGAGTCAGAGCTAGAAGGACTTGAAGAAGTCCGGGGTCCGAGGCCCAGGCATGAGCTGGGTAGCACCATTTCTGCGGGGGGGGGGGATGCGGGGGGGCAGAGTGAGCGCCGGCCCTCGTCTGCATCCCCTACCTCTGCGCCTCGTGGGAGGGGTTGCTCACCTTGTCGCGTCGAGGGTTCTAGAGGTCCAGAGAGCAGCGGTTGTGTCAGCTCCTTCCGGAAAGTAAAGGGACAGAGACCCGCTGGGCGCTCTGCTCCCCGCGGCCCCAGCCACGTGATGTTCTGCGGGAGAAAACACAGGTCAGGAGTGGGGCGTCCGTCGCCAGCCAGTTGGTCTGGGGACCACGCCCTGTACCTGCACTTACAAGGGAGGCCGGGCGGCTTCGCTGTCCTCACCGTCACACCGGACCATGTCATGTCACTCTGAGCACCTCCTGGCGCCCGGCCCTTGGTGGCTGGCACACACCTCACCGCCACGAGAGACCTGGCTGGGGACAGTGGCAAGGGCCCTGGTTGGTGGGCGGAGGCCGCAGGTGGGGGTCAGGCTGGCTGGCGGGCTGGACACTCACCTGGTCTGCAGTCCGAGCGCAGAGGCACCGATCTCTGCTCCGTCACCACCTGCGGGCCCGCCTTGGCCCCAGGCTCCGGAGGCCAGTGCCCCGCCCCGACGGCCGCCAGGCTGCCGTGCCGCACCCCTGCCTGCGCCCCAACGTCCCTCCCCCCACTCTCATTCACGCCGCCCTGCCCGCCTCGCCTAGTCTGGTCTCGCCCGTGTCCTTGACTCCCCTGGTGTTAACCTGTCCACTACGCCAGCCCCAGAGGCGTGCGGGGAGGCACACAGCGACCTGCGGCCAGGTACGCCATGGGCCTTCTCCACACCCGCCTCTGGGCCACAGTGCCACGTGGGAACGGCACGTCCACAGGCTGGGCGCCGCAGCCTCCTTGCTGCAGAAATCTCTCTGGAGCCTGGGCCTGTGGCCGCTGTTCCCTCCAGGTGACGTCCTGCTGCGGGTTCCCCGCGCACTGTGCCCTCGTTCTCGTTCTCCTGCCCTCGAGGCTCCAGCACGGGCCCGGGAAGGCCCGGCCGGAGCACCTCCTGTGCCTTCTCCTAAGTGAATTGCAGTGGGATGTGGTAGCGGCTGGGGACCCTGCTGTGTTCTGAGCCCCCACCTTATCCTGTCCTGTCCGACCCGGGCCTGGAGTGTTCCCGCAAGTGTTGGATCTCTGCGGGCCCCTGTCCCCTCCCTCACTGGCAGCCCTGTCTCATCTCCTGCCCTGCACTCTTGAAATGCTCTTTCTACCTGGGACGAGCCTGCGGCCCCCCCAGCCCGCCTGGTCTCAGCTCCCCCTGAGACGGTGTCACCTGTGCTCACGCCCTGCCTTCGTCCTGCGGGTCTGCCGGGAGGCCAGCCACTTCTCCTCGCCGGTCCTCGCTCCCGGGAGCCTCCTTCTTACAGAAGGTCCTGGAGGCGAGGCCGTGAGGGGAAGGGGACTCACCTGGCCCGGCAGACCGCTGTCCTCCTCCGCCCGTGGCTGCCAGCTACTCCACCGCCCAGGCCCGGGCCGAACCCCTCTCTGCTCCCCCTCGTCCGCCAGCCGCCACGTCCTGAAACCAAAATTGACCGGGATGAATGCCTGGCTCCCCCCTCTGTCTTTCGCGCCCCTGGCTGGGGCCCTTCACACCCCACGCCTACGCTGTCCTGCCTCCAGGAGCCCACGCCACACCCCC
>PVJD01006752.1:0-93790 GCA_004026545.1 Mormoops blainvillei | reverse complement strand
TGAAAAACACCTTGAAGTATGAAAAGCACTATAGGGTCTTTTACAGGTTTCCTACTCCAGCTGTCCGTAATGTGCTCCTGTCTGTGGTGCAGGAAATGTTTCAGGAGTGGGCACCAAAGGACCTGATGTCTTGTCTCTTGGGCAAGTCATTTAACCCCTCTGAGTTTTTTTTCTTACCTGTAAAATGAGGCATTTATATTATGTGGTTGCTAAGAAGCATCAACTCTGTGAAGCTGCATTTTAAAGAAAACACGGTTTTTATAGACTTTAAGTGTTAGGGTATATCAATAAATCAAATAAGTCTGAATAAGGTTTGGATGATCAATGGGGTCAGCCGGCTGCTGTGTATGGAGCGTTGCACTTTGCAGCGGGAGCTTCACAGCACTAAGGAATTTCCAGTTAGAAGAACTATATGAAAAATATGGGCCAAGCCCCTTGCTCCCCTTCCCCAGCTTCAGGGCACAGTGGTGCGAGGGGGCCATTGCCTCAGTACAGGTCCTGTCTTTGGGAAGGAGGAAACAATTATACAAAATTGTTGGTCAGGGCTAGACATAAGCAGATTTTTCATAATGGGCCGAGGGCTAGCTTATCCTTTCTTTCTGAACCTTCAAATCAAATTTCATTTCCTGTACCCTCTAATCAAATTTCAGAGTAAGGATTTTATAATATGTTTGCTTAGCATTAGAATATAATGTTTTAAATATTTTTTAAAATAAAATGAGGCTTTCAAATCTTAATTATGGTTTATAAGTTTCTGTTTCTCATAGACTCACTACCTCAGGTCACACAATTTCATGTTATGTTTTTTCAAAGGGTTATTCCTGCCACAGCTCTGAGCTCAGCTGAATTAGAGCAGTAACTAGAAAATCGGAGAAAGCTGGGCTGCAAAATAAGGTCTTGATAGTGTTTCTTTCATAAGAGAGTTAAATGGTTTTCTTGTGCTTCGAGTTTATATAAATATTTATTTGCTAGAAACTTAGAAATGTGAAAGGTAATGTGGAAAAATGTGAAAATGAGAAAAAAACAATCAATTTTAAAACAATAGGTGTTAGTGATTATGTGGGACTTAGCAGAGCTGGGTGCATTCTTAAGTATTAATCTGCCTAAGCTGTTGGGGAACAGATGTAGGTGAAACAGATCCCAGTCTTCTGTTGTGTACATCCGAAGTGAGACATCTGTCAGTGGACCATGTGGTCAGAAATAATGGATGCAGGGGTTAAACCCCGAAATGACCTATTACTCACGTGAATTATTGAAGGACTAATTACTCAACAAAACTTGATGCTTTGATTCATCATTCTGCATATTAAAAAGAAAATACTTTAAAAATTGGTAGCATGTTTCTAAGCTGTCAAATTGGAAGGAATTTGAAGAAGATGATTGTGAAAAATCAAACTTACCAAGTTAACTGCATGTTCTGCAGATGAAATTTTTAAATGCTTTGACAGGTCTGTTAACCTATTGTATAAATATAATGTAAAGCTCCTATTTTATAAATATTAGCTTTTAAAGTAAATTGGTCCATGCAGAAAAACAAACGCAGAGCGGATCTCGAAAGGCACGACTGTTCGGTCCAACTTTCTGCGACGATGGAATGCTCTGTGTCCGCAAAGTGTGGCTGCTGAGCACCTAACATGTGGCTCGTCTGACTGAGGAACTGAATTTAAAATTTTATTTAAATTCAGTTTAAATTCAGTAGCCATATGCAGCTGGCAGTGACTATAGCTTTAATGCATGGAGAGCTGAAAACATTTATTCCCTCTATTGCCAGGGAGTTTAATCTGTGTTTTAAAAGATTATAAAGCAATTTTCATCTCTATGTCTATATAAAGGTACAATTTTCATATAATTAATCTTGGTGTAGAACTGATCTGCTCATACAACCTGAACTGCTCATTTAAAGGTAAAGAAACTGAGTGCAGAGGTGCCAAAGTGGCAAAACCCTTAACATATTTTGTGAATACAAAAAATGTTTTATTTGTTATTGTGAATCGTGTTAGTAACGTTGTTAAAAGTGATCATATTATTCCTCGTGTTCATTGTGATTTACTGTATAAACTGAAATGTGGCAAACTTAATGTTTCTTACTATGGGATTAGTATATTCCAAATGGTAACTATCCTAGCCTCTGTACCCTGACCCCACGGAAGTCTGCATACTGATGTTGTCCTTAAACGTGCCGTGACTGTGAGGCACCATCCAAAGGCAAATACATTATTTTTTTAAACTGATCTACAGTACTTTTTGTTTTCTTTATCTCACCCCTCCCCAATGTGGGTGTCTTTGGGGCTGGAACTGGCACAGAAATACCCTCCTAGGCGTGGGGAACAGTACGTGCATGGAAGCCAAGGGCTATAGGGATGTGCAGACTGAGAGTCAGATGGGCTGGATCAAGGTCAGTAAACAGAAAAGTTGGTCCAGTCGGGATTCTCCAAAGCAGGAGGACCTTAAGTAAGCTGCTGAAGTCTGAACGTGATGATACTGAAGAATTAAAGAGCCAGGACAGTAGGTATAGTGATCAACAGATAGATTGGGTACATAGGTGGATTCTGTTTCTAGACTGGGCATTTTTGTGTCCTCTGTAATTTGGGAAAGTAGACCCTTCTCACTCAAAGGGCCAGGGATGTAGTAGACATAATTCATTGGGATCGCAGTACTAGAATACTTAACCTGAATCTTATTGCTTATTCCACATAGTCTATTACTTGACTAGGTTATTAGATTACATTTCAAATATTGACAAATCTATAAACATCATAAAAGTCCTCAACATGGGCCTCTCTGAGTTCTTCCATATGACTGTATCCCTGCCTAAGTTTTAGAAATACTGTGCCTATGATGGGGGTGGTATGGGCTGAACTAGTGAATTGTGGTCGTGTGTGTGTGTGTGTGTGTGGTATGAGCAAAGAGAAGGAAGGAACTCATAGTAGCCACAGGTCTTTATATTATTTTGTATTTTTTCCAAAATCAGTACAGAATGAAAGGAGATAAAAGGGAAAGTGGGGAGGGAAATGGATTTCAAAGGAAATTAAATCTAATACTTTTTGCATACAAGCCAGAAGTTGAGGACCCTTTCTTAGTGTAATGGACGACTGAATCCAAAGGCAAGGGAGACAGACAAGTAGGCAGGCAGGTATGCATACAAAAAAAAAAAAAAATTGGCATAGTGCTATGGGCTTATGGTAAGCCTAAAGATAAATCTAAAATAACATACCAGCTGGCATCAGGGAATTCCTATGTACATTCCAAGATTTTCATCAGAAACAGTGTTCTGGAAATTACCACAACTGCTATACAACAGTGTCCAGTGTTTGACTGAAAATAGTGAACATTTATTGATGTTTACTCTGCCAGGTCCTGTGCTAAGTATCTTCCCAGCAAGACTATGTGGTCTAGATAGGATTTTTAGCCCCAGGGCCCAGAGCTGTTAAATAACTCACCTGAGGCCATGCTAGTAATGGAGTTGCTGGGATTCAAAGCCAAGCAGTCTGACTCCAGAGCCACACTGTTCCAGTTAGGTTAGTTATGCTGCTTCCTCAGTCAGGCAAGAAAGAATTCCTCCTAATGCCTTCAGGAGTCTGTTTGATTTCTGAGTTAGTGATAGGGTAGCATCATGGTCCAAACCTATCTATATAGGTTTGTTGCTCTACTCACTCAGTCATTTTGAATGCACTGGCCACACAGTACACGTGCTCCCTCAATGGCGTCTACTGCCCCCACTGACTGGTACAGTGAGGTCGTCATTGTTCATGCATTTGCATTCCAGTCCACTCTCCTTGGCTGCCAGGCTATGTTTATGTCACACAGACCATTCTCGTTATATTAATAATGGCTGGACTTTGGTATATTTAAAAAAAGACAAAACCCTACAATGCAATAATATCAATCTGACTCCTTTCAGCCTTTTAGACAGTTCCACCACAGAGAACACATTCCATTTCTGTAGGCATTTTTAATTTATGGGTAAATGACCAAAATGAGATAGAGAAATGGGATTTTTTAAGAGTTTTTTTTTAACTCAATCTTTATAATGGGAAACTGTCAAACATACCCAAATGTAGAAAGAATAACATAGTAAGCCTCCATGTGCAACCCAGTGAGGGGTGAGACTCTGTAACACATTATTGAATTTAAATAGTTTTCATTGCCAGTCTTGTTTCATCTGTGCCCTACCCATTTCCCTTCTTTCTCTGGAATAGTTTGAATCAATTCTTAGACATTGTATAATTGCATCTATAAACATCTCAGCATGTATCTCTAGGAGGTACAAATTTTTAAACATATGCTATACAATATAATCACAATAACACTTTCATTTTTTTTTTTTGCATTTTTATTTTTCAATTACATTTTACTTTCAATATTATTTTGTATTGGTTTCAGGTATACAGCCCAGTGGTTAGACACACATATACTTTCCAAAGTGTTCCTCCCCAGTATTTCAGTACCCACCTGGCACACCATCCATAGTTATTGCAAATTTATTAACTACATCCTCATGACTATTTTGTAATTGCCAATTTGTACTTCTTAATCCCTTCACCTCTTTCACCCAGTCCCCAACCCCCTCCCCCACAATTCCAATTTAAAATAATCCTCTTTTTTTCCGTTGTTTGTATTTCCCTGATTATTTATCTTTTTCTCTTTTATATGAATCAATATTTAAATAAAGTCTACATTGTAGTTGATTGCTGAGTCTTTTTTATTTTCTAATCCATAGATTCTCCTTCCTCTGTTTTTTTTGCCTCGTTATTCCTTTTCTGAACAAACTGGGTTGTCTGGCCTGCAGTTTCCCATAGAAATGTGGGGCCAAATGTCTGTGAAAGATCGAAAGGGGAGGAAGCAGGTTCAGAGTGATAACTTTCAGACTCTGATGCCAACCTGACACCTGTGAAGGGGAGATGGAGGGCAGAGGGGCGCGCCTCAGCCCTTGATGCGAGTCTGATAAAGTCTTTGCTTATTTATGCTGAGAGCTTGAGAGATAAGACTGCCCGTTAGGTGTCTGGCCTTGGGCAGGAGTGGCAACATCTCAGCAGCGTTCGGCCACGGGTGGTGGGATGCCTGGGAAGAGTGCGACCTCAGCTCTGAAGCCGAGGTGGAGCCTGAAGGCGCCAGCAGCTGCAGGCTGTTTGCTAACTGCCCTTCTTCCAGGGAAAAGGGAAGTTCTTCCTTGAAGGGAGACCACAGCAACCTCAGTAACCAGTGAGGTTTATTATTATCATTGTGAATTCAGGTATTTAAACATATTAAATATGCTTCAGTTCACAGCAATGACTATTACTAATTCTCATATTGTCCTAATTCTGCATGTTTGGACCAATGGGAGCCCCTTCCAGTTGACTTGAGTCCTTTTGACATTCCCTCAGCCATCTCTGAGCTTTCTTGCTTTTTGGAATGGCAAGATATTCGAGGTTCATCTTGAACATTTCATGCTTCAGATGTGGCATTAATACTATCACCAAGGAAGCCTAGATCCCTTTTGGTAATGATGTATAGAGACCAGAATTTGAGCACATTTGGTAATGTGTTTAGAGACCACCACTTGCTCATTGCTAGTACTTCCCTTTGTATGGTCCTGTTTCCTGTGGTTTTTAGAAAACAGAGCTGGGAAGTGTGTATTTTTTTCCTAAACAAAAAAATGTACAATGGAATTATACCGACACTTCCATTTTAGGTTCAAGACTAAAAGGCTTTCTTACTTCGTCTTCTTTCTCCTAACTTTAAAAACCCCTAACTGTAACAATATTATTACCTATTTATGTGTTCATCACAGAATAACAATACCGATGCTACCATCAACAATATAATTACTGAAAACCATTTAAGATAGTTCTATAATTTTTAGTTGTTGCTCTTAGAGTACATATTACTTTAAGTATATGCCATGTGTAGTCAAACACTGTTTCAAAGATTGTTGGAATCATTCCTATTTGTGATGTTATACCCCCAACCCAGTGTGCAAAAGTATTTCATTTTGGTTTTGATTTTTGGGCATGGTTTTTTTAAAATTCAAATTTGTTCTGTAATTATGTAAAAAGTTTATATGGTTCCCAAGTCAAATTTACTAAACAAGCTATATTCGGAGAAGTATAACTTTTATGTGTCCTTCTACCATTTTCCTTTCTTCCTATTATGAATAAGGTCTTTTTTCAAGTTTTTGGTTTATTCTTTTATTTTTAAAATATAAGCAAATATGTACATATATTCTTGTCCTTACCCCACCTCTACCCACTTTCTTAAAAGCATGTGGGCCTTGAAGAATGACTGGAGTTGGAAAACAGTGAGGAAAATAGTATTTTAGAAAAAAAAAATCTCAGGAGAGAATCCTTTGACCTATTGGAAAATAAGACTGTAGCCTATCGGGAGAGTGTACGTGAACGGGGAGACATGACAGTGCTCTGTGATACATCAATAGCTACTATGAGGCCTTGAATATCATACTAGGAAGTTGGCATCTTAACCTGAGGGTTGAGTAAGGGGAGGCAAAGGCCAAGTGTCTCAAGAAATCAAGTTTTTGTTTCTAAAGTAAGTGAGTTTGGGTTTTAGAAAGGCAACCGTAGGGGCAGAATGGATTGTAAACAGGCTTCACATTGAGTAACCCTGTTCAGTGACCAGTGTACCAGAGATGAAGGATGCTGTGTGTATGCAGCAGGGAGAATGGAGTGGTGAGCCGATGAAGGAATATTGTCAAAGAATTCGGAGGATGTGGAGCTTGAGGGAGAGGAAAGAAAGAAAGGCGATGCTGAGATTTTAACTCGGACAAGGAAATGGATAGCAGACACTGCTAAAATTAATTCTCAGATCTGCAAAATGTGAAGCACTTTACTTGAAATGTATTCTACATAGCATCAAAGATGCCAGCGACTAGCAAAATGTCCAAACAGAAGAGAAATTGAGAGCTTGGAAAAGACATAAGCTAGAGAAATCTCTCCTGAAGGACTGGAATTTGAACCCCATTAAGCTTAGTATCTGTGTTTTCCACGAGCCTCAGGCTCTCTCCTTCTGTGTCTTATTTCTTTTTAGGTTGAGGCCACTTTTTAAAAAAGTTTAAAGATCGTTTCAGAAAACATTATTAAATATTGGTAAGTAAATTTATCACGTTTTTAAACTCAAAAAATCATTTACTGATCTTTTCGTCTAACACAAATAATGTTTTTCGTCTAACACAAATAATGTTTTTCAAATCAAGAGTTTAGTAAAGGTTACAAACACATAATTCAAAGTACTTTCTACTGTCCGTCTGTGCAGAAAGAATAGGGTCAATAAAATTGAGCAGCTGTTAGGATATATTATTTTCTTTATATTGGTATGCTTTCATGTATTAAAGGTGTAAAGGGACGCTAGTACGCATTTTGTTGTGGTTTTCATTATATGGTGAGACCTTAAAGTGAAAATCTTGGTGAATGTAAACACCTAAAGTAAACTAAACATAGTGGATACATATTTTGTCATGTAATTTGATTTATAATAAGCTCATTTTAAAAGTAGAAATTTTTCTCTAAAAGTTGTATTTTTATTTCTTAGAGTTAACTTTTTTCATATTTGGGGAAAAATACATATTCGTACTTAGCTTCTGAATGAAAGACATACCTATCACTTTCCAGGTTGTTGGAATGTGTTACAGGTTCACTACTCTGTTATTGGGCTTCCTGCCATGGAGACATTTTATGAGTAAACCTAATTTTATTCAAATCTTCTTTGTACTTGAACTCTGTGTTAGGTGCATGCCAGACTCATCTTGCATTCAATTATTCTGCATTTGAAAATTTGTGCCTTGAAATTTGAAGTGATCTTTCAAATTTAACTCTCCTGGGACATAATGCGAGTCCCAACAATTAGTTTGGAAAGCTGTGGATATGTTTTGGCTTTGACTTTTCAAAGACCTTCAGTCAACAACATTTAATTAGCAATTAGCATCCACTGTGTATATTGTATACTTTGGAGTGATATGACTAGTTCCAAGGAAATGTTATAGAAGATCTCAGACTTTGGAGGTTGAAGCTGATAATACACTTACTAAATTATGAGCTGCTTTACAATAAAATGATTCAGTAGTTACCTATTGCTTAACTACTGAGTATAGGACACCCAGTGGAAGTGAAGAATTCTTAATGATATAGTAAACTAACCAAGTATTCTTATTAGGTTTGAAAATAACAACTCTCTTCACCATCATTCTTGGCTAGACTGAAAAAATCAGAAAACTCATCTTTAACACTTTAGGTTTCTTATTGGTTAGTGTTCTGCCTTTATATAAGGAGTTTCAATAAAATCAGTTAAACACAAACTCTGAAAATCCAACATAACTATCATGTCCAGTTTACCATTAAACAATATTATTCCCTGTATATAATCGTCTAGCTTTATTTTTTCACCTTAGTAAAAGCACTGGTCATTATTGCTGCCACCGATGCTCTTTTGTCTGCACATACTGTTGCAACATAATGTGTTGTGCATTTGATACGGATATTACCATATTGCCATAAGGAGCTGCTATTATTTTAGGCACCAACTGATTCCATGATAGTGTCAGATTTCTTTAACATATGCTTGTGTTTTTGTACAAATGACCCCAAGAAACATCTGCTAGTTTTGTGGTGGTATCTACTGTTTCTTTTGTAGAATTTGACCTGCCAGTCACTTTTTTTAATGTGAATATAAAGAATTTCATTAGAGTAGGCTCACTTTCTGGTTTTCACGCTATTGATAGTAATTAACAATTTGAGTCAACCTAATAGCATAATTCAAAAATTGAAGGCACCTGTGCACATTGTTTTAAAAATATCTTTCATGATTGCGACTTTAATTTTTTAGTCATTGATACTTTAAAATAGAAAAGTGCCCTTTAATGGATCCTTTAGGATCCAAAATGTCAAGTCCAAAATTGCTTTCTAACAGTTCTGCATTTACTCATTAAATTTTACAAAAGTGTGTGGTAGTAGATGGTGGTATGTTATTGGTTATTTCATAACCTGTGCAAATTGCTAGTCCTTCTTAACATCTTCGATGGATGTGCATAGGCAGACAAAGGAAAAGGAGGTGACATTTCTATGAAGTTGTGAAATCTTGGCTCCAGGAGACTGGAATATTTCTAGAGAACGTAAGCCTTTGACTGTATTGTAGGTGGGACTCCCTTTTACTTGCCTTGGTATGACCTTGCCTAAGTAGCAGTGATCACAGATTTCCACTGTCTGGTATTTTCTTTTCTGCTTACCTCCTTTTTTCTTCTAATTATTTTTATCTAAAGGCACAGGTAGGTATTTATTATTCAAAGGAAGCGGTACGGCCATATATTTATGATACTTAAACCTGAAACATCAACAAAATGAAAAACAAACAGAACTTTCTTTGAATAGCAATACTTGTCCATGTTTTCCAGTGGGAAATGGATAAGTAGATTCTTTCCAATTCCCTTTATTTTACTAGAGGACATTATCATAAAATTTTTATTACCTACACACGATACCAAATCTAAACCCAGTAAAGTAAATACACATATGAGCTATGGTCTTTCGTCACAGTATATACCTGTGTTGTTTTAAGATAATGACTAGAAGGTCTTACTTGTAGGTCCCATTCATCTGCTTTCCCTGTATCAGCTGTCAGACCCCTTCACACTCGAGGTGTGTCATCATTTACATCTCTGAGCTCCTTCAGTTGCTCCTGCTGCTCTTGCTCTCCCTCTGTCCCTTGAGGGACCTATGTCCCTTCTGACAGCCTTCTGTCCCCTACTTGTCATCACTTGGCTGAGGCTGAGCCGAGGCCCTTGCCAGGCACCTCAGGGTGCTGGATCTGCTATGGTCCAGCTCTGGCCTCAGTGAGGTCTGTGTGTCTTCCACGCCAAAACTCAATTCTGCGAGGGGTGACAGGATTACTGAAAAACTTTATTTTTAGTAATTAAATCCAAGCAAGGCTGTGTCAAATGTCTAAGTAGCTTTCTTTTAGGGCTGAAATAGGAGAACCAGGGCCCACTATGTCCCTTGAGGAAGAGGGATTTCCCTTAGCCTTCTGGGCCCAACATTCAATCATTTAAGTGGGCTGGTTGCTGGACCCAAAGGGGAATGTAATTTCCCCCCAGTCATGCTTTAGTTTCTCCCTCTGTGTATGACGATGAGTAGGACTAAGGAAGGTCCCCAGTGACTGCTCTCGCCTCCCCGAGAGCAGACCATACTCTTTCAGTCATGGCTTCCAACCGCTCTGTTCCCCCTACCCTGTGTGTCCCATGGCCCTGGAGGGACCATGGGTGTGGGGGAGGACATTCATAAAAAGATTTTTGAGTATTGGGTATATCTGGAGTCACATTTGAAGTATAAACTATTGGGCAGTTTTCATTTTAATACTTATTACTTCCTGAACTTTTTATTATTGGTTTTTAATACAGGGAATTTTGTACTGTCACGGTGGGGTGAAGGTAGGGAATAGAATGGAATACATTTCTGTTAACTTTGCATGGTGCCCACTGTGGTATGAACACAGGTGGGCTCATCGTTGTTTATGTGATGCTCTTTTTAAGAAGTCAATTACATCATGAAGAATCACAAAATTTGCTGAAACACTCTTTAGGAAATCTTGCATGTGTGTTTACTAGGGAAACATAGGGTTTCTCCCTGAAAGGACAAGGCTTTGTCTTGTTTTTAATAAGACACTCTTTATAATTAAAACAAAATCCCAATGTTCAGGGGTTACTGTTTTAAATAATCAGATTTCTTTGCTTTGTTTTCCTGATCCCTATATATGAGAATGAATCTAATGGTATCTTAGGATAATAGACATTTCCAGATTAAATAGTTCCCGTAACCAGTGAATTTTAATAACACCTCCCAAAGTTTATGGATGATAACATAGAAAACAGTGTCAAGTCAGGAACTTATTTTAAATTTGGGAAAGGCAAAAAATCAGAAACAGGTTAAGAACAATAGAAGCTGTGGAAACACTTTTTCAATGATGAAGTATTGATCTTTGTAATAAGTTATTCAAACATATAAATTCATTATTTACATAATTTTATTTAACCCTGCCCTCAAATACTAAATTTAGTACTCTATATTTCTTATTATGGATAAATGCTTTCCTAAAATATTTTAATGTCTGAAGATAATTTAGCTTAAAAATGATCTAGGGAAAAAGCAAATAGAAATGTTCAGCACTATTGTCAGTCTTAGAAAAAATTCCCAGAATAAGCTCTGTTCCCTTTTCTTTCTATTCTTTTTTTGTCCCTGTACTCCCAGCCCTTTTCTGAGACTCTTAAATCCTGTGTGAGCTTTAGAGAGGACACATTTAGGGTGAGTGGAAAGAAATGAGAGTGTTTTGCTTGGGGCAAAGTTTTTCCCCATGTGGGACCTTTTAAAACCCTCCGTTCAGCCCCTGACAGCAGAACCTGAGCTCCCAGGCAGCAGTGTGAGCAGCAGGCGCGGGGAGCGAGGGGTGGAGGTAGATGAAGGGCTGTTTTTCCATTTGGTCACTTCTGGGCTTTTCAAACTGACCTATTTTTCCACTTAATCCTGGATCAGTCTTGACCTTAACTTTCTAGGAGTAGCTGTGCTGGGTCCTCCTGGGTTTGGAATTTCAAGCAGGCACAGTTTCTAGTTCCAGTACAGACTTCCAAAAAAACAGTGGCATGGAAATAGGAAGAGCTTTTGGGAGATGCTCTGGTTGATTCTGCAGGAAGGCAACATGAAAATATTGTAAATGGTCCTTTCAAATCTTACACAAGTTTCTCAGTTACTGTCATCTGTCCTCTCTGAGCCTGCATCCCTTGCTGTCTTGATTCATTCCTAAAATAATTGTCTACCCAATATAATTCTAGTATTCTAATTAATAATAAGCTAAGCAATTATTTAATGTTTTTCTCCTTTTGGTGTTAAATAGTCTTCAGTGTTCACATTAGGAACTATTGAAACACAGAAGGGAAAAAGGGGAAATGATCAATTTCTCTGTTTACCATATTTTGCTGGGCATGGTGATAAGACAAAAGGTCACCCAATATAGAAAATTCAGATATTCTGGAGAAATTAAAACTTAAGTGGGGGTGGGGGGTACATTAGTCTGCTAGGACTACCGTAACAAAATACCACAGACAGGGTGGCTTAAACAACAGGAATTTACTTATTTCCCCACAGTTCTGGAGGCTGAGACCATGACCAAGGTGGTCTCAGAGCTGGTTTCCGGTGAGGTCACTCTTTCTTCCTGGCAGATGGCCAGCCTCTCTGTGGGCCCTCGCAGGCCTTTCCTCTGTGCCCACAGGCAGAGAGAGATATCTCCGGCATTTCTTCCTTTTATTTTTAAGGGCAGCAGTCCTATCAGATTAGGGTACCACCCTTACAACCTAATTTAACCATAATCACTCCTTAACGGTCCTGTCTTCAGACAGAGTAACAATTCAACATATGAATTCTGTCCGTAACAGGTGGATTTACTATAGAACTCCTTGGGCTAAATCTTTTCCAAGCCTGAAGCTGAGTTTTACCCCCTCTCTTCCAAATATTTTTAACAGTAAGGTGAGGTATTTTTGTTTGATTCTTTTTGATTTTTTAATGTAATGGTTAACATATGGTTACTTACTTTTAAAAAATATATAACACTAAGAAACAAGAATTGTTAGGAGAGTCAGGCGAGCTCATTAAAATTGTTTGGGAGGGTTTTTTTGTTTTTGTTTGTTTGTTTTACATTTTAAGTAGGTTTCCTGAACTCTAAATCTCTGTAAACTTGGGTAATCTAATTAGTCTAAATGCAACCCAAACAGCAATCTTTTAGTTATGTAACAGCAGCAATAGCAGTTCGGAAAGAGTGAGATAGAGTTGAATATCACTAACTCTGTCATGAGTTTGCTTGTCCTTCTAAAGTATTCTGAAAGCACGGTGAACTCATAACTTCAGTTTTTTGTGTTTTGGGGTTTTTTTTGGTTTATGATTACTGTTTGGTAAGAGGTGACCGTGTCTGATTACTTCTCCCATGTATTAAAGGATTATTTCAGGTTTTGGTACCAAAATCAGTGTTCACTTATCTTTGTCTATTTGTGGTATAGATTGTCAATAAATAATTATCTCATATATTGGGATGTTCTTAGGACTGTCAAATTGTTGTGGCAACCTTAAAAGCTCATGCTGAGGAGTGATGTGGGTCAATATTGCTCAGCTTTTTTCAAATCTGAACAATACTGACCTACATTTAACAGTGTAACACTGTCCTATCTGTTATATAAATCCACTGTGCTATTATCAAAGGGTAAAAAATACAGAAAAGAGGTCACCGGTATTATTTTCTCTGATGTCCTTTACTATAAGTTCCTTTCTTTTTCCTTTTTTTTTTTTTTGGTTACATGGTCTGCTTCTGAAAGATAACTGAAGTAGAAAATTCACTAAGGCTCCTAAATAAAATCATATAAGGTAATTCTGAGGATTATAAAGTAATGATATTGAGTGATGTAATAACTTAAAATTCATCTAAAGGAGGACTGAAATGTGTTAATTCTATATGGAAATATAAAGGTGGGCAAAAGTAGGTTTATAGTTGTTCCTATGGAAAATAATACAAGAATAAACTGTGTTTCATGTACTCATAATTGTAAACCTACTTTTGCCCACCTTATCTTTAAATTAGAATTAGCTTTCATTTTGACAAATACTGCTTTTAAAAATAACCTTCTGAGTATTTCAGCTTTCAGTACTTCAGCCATTCTCCCTAAAGTCGGTGTAGAAACGTGCCCTTACTTTGGTTTGGTGAGGCTCTGAGCATTCAAAGCGACAGATGTTGCACCTAGCATAATTACGTGTGTCCTGGAAACACGTCTTTATAGAGTGGGATCGGTTCTTGGGAAAACAAAAATTTGGCAAACAAAGGGCATTAAATTGCTGATCTCAGCAGTAATTACCTGGGATAGATTATAATAATCTCGTGTAGGTGGTAACTACATTTATGTATTGGAAAAATCATGTAACTTTGAAATACATTAAAAGTACATGAATTTATGTAAACTTGATCACATCTATCCCATTAAAGAGCACACAAAGCCCTCAATTTTATTTTTTAGAAAGTTACTTTAATAACCTTTTGGAGAAGTTTTCCAGGATTCCAGACCCTAATATATTGATACTGAAGCTCAAATCATGTCTTTGTAGGTTACTGCATTTGTTTTTTTTTTAATTATCCCCACTGAAAATAGAGTATTTTAGACAAATGAACTGATCCCTGCTCTTTAGCATCCAAGTAACTCTTTGACACAGATTGGCATTGTGAGAGCCATGCTTACTTGTATTGACACCCCCGCTAAAGCAGTGGGTTCTGTAATTTTGATCTCTTCTTCCAAGGGCGTCTTAAAGCATCCTCTCTCCCCTTCCTCAGTAGGTAAAGTAAAGCAGAGTTACTTGGTCCGTGTCATGGAAGGTCTGGAATTATCTGGAGGTTAGTTTGAGAACCACTGCATAAACTATTTCTTAAATAGGTAGCTACAGAGTTGTGGAGGTTTTTATGAAAATTTCTGAAGTTGACAGTGGTAGTTTTGGAGTCTGAAGCTTTTTGAATAAGAGTTTTCCATAATCATGGTCTAAATAGCAAACCAGCACCAAGACCATCTAAATATAGTGTCGTTTACGTTTTTTTTCCACAAAAAAGATTTCGAATGCAAAAGAAAACTTCAGAATAAGACATTATATTTTAAAAATATTCTGAAATAATTGTGCTATGTGTTTTATTTTGTGTATCTGGGGTGATTGGCATGCATTGTTTTGTTGTTTTTGATGATCTTGTAGACATACCATCACCTAGTCTCAAATTCTTAGCAACTCCCTCACTTGTAACTTGGCATAGTTTTCAAATCTGTTGAGAAGCTGAAATGATGAATAAGGAAAATGGCATATCTCACAGCTGGTGTGCTCTCCCGGTATCTAGTCTTTCAGTACTCGGGGCAGTGATGTGTGCAGTATTTCCTGCCCGTCATACAGTATGCAGAGCTTTTCCTTCTCAACCTAGTCTTGATTTCTGTAACAAAATCCAGGATCCAAAGGAAAAAACCCACAAGATGAAACCAGGTGATTGCAATCAAATTTCTGTTCCACACTACATAATCATTAGTGTTGGTCAAAAACACTATCATCCCATCCTGGGCTGGAATTGGCGAAGAGCATTGCATTGTGAGTGGGACACATACACCCTGTCAGGATAAATATGAACTGAACTTGGTGCACTTCCCACAACACTGGAGAAGCCTTTGTGCCTAACTAGGGCTGACGAGAGTAGCAGTGGCACATGAGTCAACATCTGGCAATTTTTTCCTCTTACTATTATTTCTAACTTACTTTCCATACTCTCAATTTCTAGTTTTCTCCTCCTAAGCTATTCCATCAGTTTCTTAGTAGACCCTTTGTACTAAAGCGGTTTTACTGGTCTCCTTTGGAGAAGGCACTTAGGATGCCCCCTAGTAACGGGGACTACCTTTATGAATTTGAAACAAGGCCAAAGCATTTGTATTCTAATTGTAAGGTAGAGGAATGCTCAGATTTTTCCTACCTGTTTCCATTCTGTCACAAATACTGACTTGCTTGGTTTATCTGATTCAGGTACTAGTGTGGTGACTGCAGATGGTTTGCTGAATTAGTTCAGATAATATAACAATAAGAGTAATAATAATAAAAAAATTTAAAAAAAGCATCTTGTATGTGCCAGAAACTGTCACACATCTTACATATAAACTCACTGAATCTTCACAACAACCCATGGGGGTAGGGTGCATTGCCATCCCCATTTTCTAGTCGAGAACCCCGAAGAGGAAGCCTAAGTAACTCCTTCAAGGTGACACAGGTAGGAAGAGGCAGACCCTGGATTCCAACTCCTTCATAAGAGGCCACGTTTTTAATCACCAATCTCTGTTGCTTCTCTGTGGTATCCTTTTTCTAACAGAAACTGAAAAGCTGCTTTTAATCTGAGATTTCAGGAAGACAGCAAAACATAATTTGAAACGTGAGCCCATTCTATGGAATGTACCATAGTCTCCCAAAGTCTAATTATAAAGCATATAAGAATACATTTGTAATTACAGGGTGGTGCTTTAGTCCCCCTAGCCTGCTGAACAGAAGGAAAGAGTATGAGCTTTCGAGTCCAGTCTTAAGTTTCTGTCACACACGTCTGTAATCGATAAGCCTCCTCAACTTTCTGAGGACGTATTTGACCTTCTCTAAAATCAGGACACAGGTTACCTGTATTCTTCATTCTGACCGCAACCTGAAGTTAGCTTATAATTGAATAGATGGTATCTGACTTAGTGCCTAGCTCGACAGGCACTTGATCCTCATCTCCCTTCCATGCTATTTATAGTGAGAACTGGCTGCCTCCTTGTCAGGCAGGTGGCACAGTAATGGAGTGAGTGAGCGAATAAGGTAATTTGGAAAATATGTAAAGTTTTATTACTTAGTATTAATTTTATTTCTAGTGAGCACTTGAGAAGTAGCGGAACTTCTGTATACAATATCTCTTCTCTAGTCAGTTATTCTTAGCTGCTTAATGAGAAGAGTTAATGAAAGAAGGAAACAGTTGGAATAAAGAACTCATTTCCGGTAATGTAAAAACCACAGGTTTGAAATGTTTTTTTCTGATTAGATATAAATTGTCTTCAGTGTAGAAGTGTGGCTAATATAGAAGAATATGTAAAATAACATGTAAATAAAATTCCGTTTCTTAGAGGGAAACTTAGTTCTAATTTGCAGGACTATTTTTAAGAGGAGGGCTACAGAGCACGCGAAGGAAGCTGAGTCTATGCTGGAAAGGTAGTACTCTGGGTGAAAAACTAGTATGATGAATAGAGAGATAGATTGGACCATCATTTCTTAAACTCTCCAGCGGGTCCCAGTGTCCTTTCCTAAAGCAGTGCTTTGGAGAGGAGAATCTGGTGAAACTCCAAATGATGGTTAGCTACCCAAGTGTGCTTCCCTTCCCCAATATACTAAACTGCTGCAGGGAAAGAACCATCTCTAATCATCTTCAAACGCTCAATATTTATGTCAGAAAACACCTAGCATACAGTAGGCACTCACAGAAACTACGAAGAGCATTGGTGAAAGATACTTGTCTCTACAGTTTATACAACAGTATGATCTCCAAATTCATCAGTATACTTTAAGAATAGCTCTTCAAAACGAACAATTCAGTTACTTTCATATCACCATTCTCTGTGTCGAATACTAGGGAAGACAAAATGGCTCCCAGCTGGCGAGGGTGCTGAGTAGAGATCCCTAATGCAAAGGGAGGGACCGGACACTGGTGACTCAGACCTGGTGACTCAGCTCTGCCTCCTTTCTCCTCCTCTGATTCCTGTACAGATTTCACCTCTTAACCTTCAAGAGCTGCTTTCCTTTTTAACATGGTTGTACCAAAAAGTATGAGAAAGTACCTAAAGCTCCCTTCTGAAATATTTAGGAGCATATTTATTTTGTTAGGCTTATTAGAAGTTTTGATTCTCAGTAGGGTTTATGAATGGACAACATGCTTGAGCGATTCGGGAGAGAATGGGAGAAGCCACGGTGGAGCCACAGTGACCAGGTCTGTAGTTCGTCCTGTACCATTAGGCATGTGGCAGCTGGTGGGTCACCGACCTGAGCCATTATCTCGAGGGTTGCTGTTTGCTTTCCCTTGTGTGCTTCCTCAGACTTTTTTTTTGTTTTTTTTGTTTTTGTTTTTTTTGTTTGTTTTTTTTTTGTTTGTGTTACTCCACTGCTTTGGTTTCCTTGATTATTTTTTTCTTTATATTGCTATTCACTACTATTTTTGCAGTTTCTTTTTATGTTGTTCCTTCTCTTACCCTCACTGTTTCCCATTTTCAACAGTCAGAGACCCAACAAGAATAGTAAAGTAACAGAATAGGAGAGTTAAATACCAGTAAAGTGAGGTCTAGTTTATTATTATGCTCTTGAGAGTGACCGAAGAACAGGTTTCTGGAATCAGACTACCTGTTAGAATTTGGACACTGTCACTTCTTGTGTCACTATAGGACAAGCTATTAAAGCTCTAAGCTTTTTCTCCCTGCCTCTATCTGCAAAATAGAATATAGTTATAGTGCCAAACTTACAGTGCTGTGAGTGTTCAGTGATCTAATAAATATAAACCTCTTTGCAGTGGCCTAGAATGGAATTTTTTGTCTATTAATATTTATTAAGTGACTATTATAGCATTTTAGATCTGCAAGGAAATTTAGATTAGGATGAATATTTATTATCTTTCTTATTAAGGGTAAGTTCCTGTTTTTTCACCATTGTTTTTCAACACCCAGAACAGTGTCCAACAAATGACCCAATACATATTTGTTAAAGGAATGAATGAATGAATCCATTTCATTCCCGTTATTTCAGGGATGAGCTATCAAACTCAAAAGTTAAGGCATTTTTCTCAAGATGGGTGACAGAGCTAGAGCTAAAAACTAAGGTCTTCTAACTATCAGAATGTGTCCTTTCTGGGAAGACTGCCATTTTCTCAATATTTGTTCATTTTCTATGGTAAAGTCATAGGGAGCTGTGTGGTAGTATAGAGGATGAACTTTGATGATCGGATATGCTTGGTATAAAATTCTAGCATTCTCATGAAAATCATTGGCATTCTGCTTTCCTAATTTCTACATGCTTATCTGTAAAGTGAGATTATTTCTATCCGATAGAACTATTATGAAGATTAATTGAAATAACCCATGTAGAGCACATGGTCCCATTTGTTTGCTCTCCCCCAACTTTCTAACTAGACTTATTGTATGTTCACAGGCTCCATATTTTTTCCATTCTTTCTTGAATCTTCTATGGTCAGGCTTTTGATTCCTACCCTCCACAGCTCACTCGTCAAGGTCAGTCCTCATCCAACTTGACCTATGTACAGAGTTTGACAGTTAATCATAGTGTGCTCTTCGTTACAACTTTATTCACTCACCTTCTGGCATGTTGTTGCTCCTTTGGTTCTCCTCCTATCCTGCTAGTCTACTTCTTCTCAGTCCTCTCTCTTGGCTATCATTTTCCCATGCCTGCCCTCTGACCTCTTACGGTCTGCTTCTATTCTCTCTCTGTTCAACCTCCTCTAGTTTCTAGCTTCAAATACTACGTGCTAATGACCTTCAAATTTATGTCTCTAGTCCAGACCACCCCTTAGAATTCCAGATTTATTCATCTGACTAACTTAAATATCAGTTTAGAGGTCTAATAGATTACTGAAACTTATGTTCCAAAACGAACTCCACATTGCCTCCTGCAGCCTCCGAATAAGCACTTCCCGTGGACCTCCTCATCTCAGTACACCCAGTCCATCAACCAGTCCTATTGCCTCTTCCTTTAAAATGTACCTCAAATTGAGCAGCATTGCTGCAACCACCTTGGTATGAAAAACCATCATTTCTAACCTATAGTGTATAAGCTTCCTTACTAGTTTCTCTATTTCGAAGACCCCTATCACTCTATTCTTCAGGGAGCTGATAGAATGTTACTTTTAAACTATAGATCACACCCATCTTTGCTTAAAAACTTCCAATGACTTCACATCTTTTTTTTTTTTTAAAGATTTTACTTATTTATTTTTAGAGAGGGGGAAGGGAGAAAGAGAAGGAGAGAAATGTGAGAGATATGTAGATAGGTTGCCTCTTGCACACCCCCAACTGGGGACCCGGCCTGCAACCCAGGCATGTGCCCTGACCAGGAATCGAACTGGCAACCTCTCAGTTCATAGGCTGACACTTAATCCACTGAGCAAGACCAGCCAGGGCTGACTTCACATCTTAATCAGACTAAAATCTAAAGTATTTACTATAGTCTATATACTACTTCCTGCTTCCAACCTTTCTGTTCTCATGTCTTACCCTTCTCCTATCTCACCAGCTCCAGACACATCTAGCTGTTCCTTGAACACACCAACTATGGGCTTGCCATGGGGCCTTTACACTTATTCCACACAGAAATGCTCAGAAATGGCTGTGTGTTAAAATCAGGTATTGCCTGATTTTAGACAGTTAATATAGGACATGTATTATGTAACACCCACAACTGGCTTTGGGTAGCATTCCATAATCAAACATTACTTAAATTTCTGAATGAAGAAAGTATCCATGAGGAATATCCATGCTAAGTGGGATAAAAAGAGCTTAAAATTTTATTGTCAGTTCCGGTCCAGTTTTCCTACAACATGAGGTCAGCTCATGTTTTGCTGCTAAATGATTTAAGAAAAAATGCAGAGTTTTCAGAGCTTCGGGGGTTTTGGAATTGTAGATGGGAGATGCTGGACCTGTACCACGTGGCTTACTCCCTCATTTATTTATTCTGATCTTTATTTGATGAGTATTTATTGGGTAGTCATGGAAGATCTCTATAAGGCTTCTCTGTGAAAAATCTGGCATGTAGAAAGTGTTCAGTTTCCAAATATTGAAAGAAGGAATGAAGCTCAAATCATTGTTCACTCAAGTATGTGTCATTAGAAGACAATGTGGCCAGCTTAGGAATTGTTAACCATTATTTAAAATAAAGTACTATTTGATTAGTGAAACTTAACTCAAATACATGTTAGTATTTGGAAAACTAGAAATACGTAATGGATGAGTCATCTGCTGACATAAAACTCATTATCTACTTTAGTGTTTGGTAGCCAAACTGGTTGGACTCTGTTTCATTGATCTGTTATTGATTTGGCATGAAAACTTAAGTTGAATATTAGTATAATTTGATCCTTTTTTGATTGCCCTGTGTATTCAAGCATTTTCCAGCAATTGATCAGGAATATTTCCCCAATATTTTAATTTACTTAAAGTAAAAAATTTTAATACTCCTATACATTTTAAGTATCACTTAAATTTGTCTTTATTTCGGTTGAATATCCATAGGGGAAAGCTAGACATGAGTAGAAACTTTTATAGTACCACTGTTGCCCATGGTTCTCCAGCAAGAAAGATTTCGTGTGCTCCCAGAAATTCATTATTTTTCTCTTCTTTCGAGCTTAGAGAGCATAATTGTATTTAAATTGCTAATCTGTTTTGAAGGCTACATACATAAATTGTTTAACATTTAAATTCAATCAAACTTGTAATTTGCATAATATTTTCAGAACATTTGAAAAAGTAAATGTAGGAAAATGAGAAAATGTGTTCCTATAGTTTTACTATATTTTAAAAATTTGGCTCTTGATCTACAGGCTGCAGTTCTTCTTCAATCATGATTTTTTATTGCTTTTCTCTCATAGACTCGATAGAGCAGATGTGATTTTATTTTTTAAATCACATTTTGGGGACAGCTTTGTTTGGGTTTTATGGAAATGATTTTATTTATTATAGTAGTGAGTGATACTTCAGTTGCATAAGAAAATGCTGTTTTAAAAATAAGCAGTAATGACTTGCAGCCTTAAACTTAGCAAACATGCCTTTAAGTAGTCAGTATTTTTGAAAGTCTTTATATAGCTGACCACAATGGCTTATAGTCAACAGTGCCATTAAATTAAATAAACATGGATACCTCTTCTGCCACAGAGGCACAGGTGGACATCTTGGTAGCCAGCCTCATGCGGTGTGACACATGGCACAACCCAACATGGGGGCAGAGAGCATGCAGCTTGAGCTAGGAGTCATTTTATGGATACTTTCCTGTAGATTTGTGTTTTTCTGTGAAACAGCCATTATGTAAGACATTTACATAGTATTATATTTCTTTTGTTATTAAATGTTATTTTAAATTTCTTTAAAAATAGTGAAAACCTGAGAAGCACAACCAATTTAGAAACCAAAGTTTCTCCACCCCGCCCCTTGCTATCTATATAAATGGTATTTTTGACTCTGCCCTTTATAATGTTGGCACCCTGTGCATATTAGATGTAATCAGGGCTGAAAGGAAACTTGAATCCATCTGGAAGCAATAAACTTTTCTAAAAGACTGCACAGTGTTATTTAATCCTGTGACTTCTTACTGTGAGTGAAATTAAGGTTTGATGCAGTTGTGTCACATCATATTGATATCAAATATATCTTTCTAAAAAAAATCATGACAGTAATATTACAGCCCAGAGGAGAAGATGGCTTGCTGTAATCCTATAAGCTATTTTGCTTTGATTACATGTTACACAGGGTAGCAAAATATATACTGATATGAATACTGATATGAATTTTTTTAAGTTTTTAAAAAATTTTCACATTACCAGGTAATACTTTCTTACCTTTACCTTTAATTTTGGCCTTTTGTTATAGAACTAACTATCTGGTAGAAATTATGTAATGATGAAAGACATGGAGAAGAAACTATTATTTTAAAACTTTTCAATTGGGAGCACACATGTATAAATATCATATATGTAGAATGCAGAAGTCAAAACATTGAGTTTATTTTCACATCAGACTCCTCAAATCAATTTAAGAGTTTTTCAGAAAAAAAATTAACTTCCTCTAATTTCAACTCCAAAATGGCATTTGAAATTTTGTTTTACTTCAAATATGTAGTTAGAGGATCATATTTTGTGTGAATAAGAGTTTAAATGGTATCAACTGACCAGCATAAGTTAGTGTTTGTGTTAAGATTTAATTTTTCTCTTACATTTTGCCTAAGTTCAATGGAAAATAATTTAGAAAGTTAGGAAATTTTACTACATTTTATAGGTAATTTTTCTTAGTCAGTTGTCATTGGATTCACTTAGAGTTTTTTTTTAACATATTTGTCAAGTATGTGTGTTTAATGATGGAAATAAAATAAAGGTCTATATTCCCCATGTGCCTAGCATATTAAAAATAAATATGAACTTTGTCTTAACTGTTATTAAGGTGGATTTTTAAATGAAACCATGATAAGCTGTATTAAAATGGTTTATCACTTTTCTTTTGTCTCCACTAAGTCTAGGACTGCTAATCCTCATCAAATAAATACAGTAAGGTTTACAAATACATTTTAGGACATCTTGAATTATGTGTATTTGTTTTAAGTTTGCTTTTATGTACTCATTATATATAACTTCTGGCAATTTCTCTTTATCGCCTCCCCTGCGCACACACACCCACACACACACACACACTCTTGCCCAGTGATTTCCTTTACCGCAGGTGTGCCTTCTCTGGCATCAGGAAGGTGGACTGATGATAAGTTCAGATGACCTGGAGGCTGATTAGGTGAATCTTTTTCACTCCATTTCTGGATAGTGGGTGGCATTCTGTTCCTAGTTAGCTAGGCTCCTATAAGGAACTTCTTTCTCTTTGGTATTAGGACCAATTGTCATCAAGCAAAAATTTCTACCTCAGTCTCTTATGTAATGGTTCTGCCCCTTTTCAACAATGCGGATCTGCTTTTGCTCAGTTTAGATACCCCGGACTTTGAGTAGTTATTCTGAGTAATATTTTTCTCAGGAGAAAATAATGAGTCTGCAGGAGCCCCCTGAATGAGAGTGGTATAAAAGTGAGCTTTTTAGTGTTCCTCAGCAGCAAAACATCTCAGCTTCCTGGGAGGCCTGTGTGACCGTAATCGTGACTGTAAGTGATGGGAGACCTGACCTGACAGGCAGGGCATTGATCGATAGTAATGGTGGAGGGAGAAGGAAAGTTAATGTGGCTATCTTTGAGTCCTCAGAAGAAAAGTGTCAGTGAGTCAGCCTGGACTGGGAAATGTAAGGGCCTTTATCAGGTAGGAAGCCCGTACCCAGGCATTGTCCTTAGACGCTGGCAACAGAAGCCAAATATTTGTGTGGCTTAGATCTAGTTTTATTTCCAGAGTCCAGCAAGTTTGGGGCTGTGAAAGAGGAAGAACTCCTTAACTTCTGTTTTTATAAAAACGCGTTTTTATGAAGATTGGTGTACATTAATGTTGACATTTTAACATGCACGCAGAAGTGCCTGGAATGTAGTAGGTATTCAAATAATTTAAGTGAAAGAAGTAAACTTTTGGGCTCACCCTAAACTATTACAGTATCATCTTTCTGCAACTCTTTCCTCCGCCACCATTTTTGAAACCGCCATTTAATTAGTATGGAAAAAATACATATAATCTTAACAGACTTTCACAGACTTTTGTGCCTTCACCTTCTGGTCACTTAGGAACTTCTGATATGTGACTAAATCTCAGCTGAGTAGTACTGTGCCATAGGAGTTCAGAGGGACTGGGACATGAAGCCTGTCTCTCGGAGGAGGGCCTTAACAGTGCTTTGACAGATGGTTAATGTTTGAAAAACTAGAATCAAGAATGCCTTCGATTTGCTGGGAAATAAAGGAGCAAAGGTTCAGAGGTGGAAATGCATACAGTATGATTAAGATATTACCTGATCGATCATAAATACAGTCAACGACAAACTTTTATGGGAAGCCGTGTGCTTGAAGCATTGGGCTAAGTGCTGGGATACAGAGATTAGAGATGAGGAAGGTACGGTTGAAGAGAATTGCTGAGAAACTAGAAAAAGACCAATTACCATACTTCTGAGGTTCATGGGAGAATCTGTACAAAGGTCATCTGGTATGATATATATAAACGATAAATCATATTTGAACTCATATGCATAGCCGAACTGATCATGCCAAAAAATGACTAGATTATAAGACTGAGAAGAATCAAATAAGGTCATGTTTTCCATTGGTGTTATTCTCAGAGACTCCTCGTTTATGATTTTCCTATGGAATTGAGATAGGCAATTAACATAAAAATGACAGAGGCAAATACGTAGATAGTAAAAGCAAGGAATAGATAGTCCCAGTAGAAGTAGTGCATTAGTACCCTTGCTGAAGTGAAAATGGCATTGCACAATAAAGTCAAGCTTCAGAATGTAAAATATGAATATGAAATATAGAATAGGAATTTTGAAGTGTTCTTTTCACTATGTTTCAGATGTAATAGGGACTTGTTGCATAGATAGTCTAAAAGATTAACCTAATAAAATCTTAGTTAATTTGACATAAGATGATGAAGGATAAAATGCATGAATCATGCCATCTTTGGCTGCATTTTTTTAAAGTTTTTGCCTATCTCCACAATGCTATCTACCACAGATTCTCAAGCTTTTGGTCTTGGCACCCCTTTAAATGCTCTTAAATTGTTAAAAACCACAAAGCTTTTATTTACTTGTTATACTCATTAATATTTATTGTAGTGGAAATTAAACATTTAAAATATTATTTCATTACAAGTAACAGTAATAAGTTTATTGCATTTTAACATATTTTTATTAAAATTGCTATAAAACAAACTATCAAAAAAAGCAATGCCACTTTCTTCACTATTTTTACATTTTTTTGTAAATCTCTTTAATGGAAGTCAGAACTTTACTAGAGGCTTAATAGAAGACATATGAATTCTTAAGATTGCTTGTGCATTCAATCTGTTGTAAATATGTTGTTTGGTTAAAGTGTATAAGGAAAATTCAGTTTCACACAGATGTGTGTTTGGAAAAGTATTTTAGTAAAGTTTTCAGATAATTGTGGATATCTTTCTATGATACTATAGCCAAACTTAAATGCTTATCTCTTAAAAGTTCATTACAATGTAGAATTCAAACACATATCAATGAACCTTTTGCAGTCTGCTTTTTGAAAATTTATGGGCATGCGTCCCACTTTGTATGAATGAATCTTTTGCTCATGCATGATTTTACAACATCCTGCATCAGCTATTTGGAAAATCTGGTGTACTGAGTTATATAGAGCTTCTAAATATTGATACATTTTATTACACTACATTTTAAAAATATCAAATACATTTGTATCACTGCCACTGTCATCAGAAAGTTCTTTAAGAATTGGGAACCTGTCAAGTTCATTGTAACAGATATGAGTTTTTAAAAAATTCTCATTTTTGCTCAAAAGCTTGAATTTCATCATTAGCAACAAACATTCTCAGTTGTGTTTTTCTCGAGCAACTGGCTCACTTTTTTCATTTTCCATGAAATGTTTGCCAAATACTCGTGTCTGAATACCATAGTCTGTTAGTCAATCTCTCTCAAATAAAAAATGGTCTTCCACAAAAACCAGCTAGTTCCACTGCACCTAAAATGGTGTAAGAGCTTTTCTTGGAGAGAACCATCACTTTCATTTGTAGCATTAATTCTTTATGAATATTCCCATTTTATCACATACAATATTAAAGAGAAATATACTCAAAGCTAGAGAGTTTTAAAAATTTAAAAAATTAAAATGTTCTGCTTCATCAGGAACAGTTAAGTGAAACCATTTGTTTTTTTTAATTGTGAATTTGACGTGGTAAAAAAGGCAACAATTATTAGTAAAATTTGATGTCACTACCTTGATTAATGTTGACACCAGGAGTTTTAACCACCATCACCTTTGCATTATTAGTGCAAATGTTAACATAATGAAAAAGTCAAATAACATCTTTTGTATTATTGTAAAAAACATTTTGACCCTGCGTACTTTCTGAGAGGACACACTGAGAATTGCAGATGAAGGTGTTTTGGTTTATGTATTTAACTGATTGACTTAACTTGCCAATTTCTCCTATTATTTGTCAGTTTAAAACAACAGTATAAGTACAGATATACCTTTTATTATTAGTAGAAATTTGGGGGAGAAAGCTGATTTCTATAAGCTCACTGAGATATTTGGGACATAAATTATACATCACGAAAAAACCTTTAGAACAGAAGGTTGTCTATGACGGGAAGTTGGTATATAATTTTCAATTATACTGTTGTTTTTTAAAATTTTATGTGGTAGTATGATTAAACATAGACTACGTCATTTAAAATTGTTAATATCACTTTGTATCATAGGCATTAAATGTTGGTTTGGATAGAGAATTACATGTTTATTATCTGTATTTTAAATCCTCAACCCAAAGGATAATATTTATATTTTTGTTTGATTAGTTCATTTTGGACTTCAAAAATACCTAAATATCTTTAAGTGCTTAAATTCTTAAGAGAAGTATCTAAGCTGTTTACCCACAACTTTGTGGAAAAATTACAGATAGAAATTGAACATTAATTTTTTATTTGATGTGATACAAATGTGACTTTTGGGTATTAGAGTAGCAATATCTTTGTCTATTTCTTTCTGTAAATGATAAACTTAAAATTTCCTCTAATTCTTTTACTGTATAAAAATGCAATGTCTTGTTCACTTTTGATATGTGTATGTATTTGGGAACTTAAACTTTTCTGCTAACAAATTCGATGTCATAATTCTTGAGGATAATAATGCATTGTGATAGTTTTTCAGTAAGCTACAGAAGCAGTCCTATTTGTTTAGACCCTAGTTTAACCTGATTATTAACAATTAAATTGTGTTTTCTTCTTACAATTAAAGTGTATTCAAATTTATTGGTCCCTTGCTTCACAGATTTATCTCAGTATGTGGTGTATTCAAATAGAATTTTGTATTTTTAATTAGGGGATTAGATAAGTAATTCTGAAGAGCCAAAAAAAATTGTTAGACATCACATTGCTTAACCATCTAATATACCGTAAATGTGTGTATACACTATGTTGTGGGAGTCATCTACCAGGCAGCCTTGTTTTTCAGGCAGCGTTTTAAAGAGTGGACATGTGCAGAAACTGTGAGCACAATTAGCGCCAAGCAGATAAATCCAGCTCTAATCCTGTTTACGGTCTGCATCAGACAGATGTGCCAAGATTGATTTAGACAAGCCCTAGGCTTACAGTAATATTTTTAAAAGTTCCATTCACTGTTCAGTTTTTGTTAAACCTTTGCTAAATATTCTTAACTGTTGTTGGTTTTACTCTTCTTGTTAACCACCGTAACCTACTTTAAGCAGGTTCTGCTTTGCTCTCATGGTGACCGGGTAACCTGCCAGGAGAGGTTATCTTTATTCTCTGTAATTAAATTGACTTTTTCCCCCAAGAAAATACAATAGGAAGTGGGTGCTGAATTAAATAAATAGCATGGTATCCAATAGACGTATACTTAAATCCCCTGCAAGAACAGATGGTCCCAGTATCTCTGTAAGTAATGTGAGAGGACAGTTAATGTTCTGAAACAACTATTAGCTATAGCCAATACGATCCTAACGAACCACTAGATTTCAAATAATAAACCACATGCCGCAATGAAAAACTGTATATCTGTAAGTTTTCCATTCTCGTGATCTTTACATAAAGTGTCCCTAGATGATTTCTGTATTTTTATCTACTGTTATCAAATATCAGTGTATGGATAGTTTTACTTCATAATTTTCACCAATAAAAGTATATTTTACATTAAGATAAAATTAAAGTTATATTTAAAATACATGCCCCGAAGTATGTTCTTTATTTTTTTAACTTCTCTCTTAACATACTGTCTGCATGTGTTAGATTATACACGGAAATGTGGCTTTTGCATACTATTATAGAAACATTTGCTTTTATTTGTGGCAGAAACTGGTTGTACTATAACAGGTGGCTAACTCGGATCAAAGCAGCTATCTCAGGGGTGAAGAATTAAGCAGAAATATAAGACCTAAATTTTTGTTAGCACGTATAAATTTATAAATAAAACAGTTTGCAAATAAAAAGCAGTACTTTTCTGATTCACATGGAGAATAAAGTGAACCTAAGTCATTCTTGAGTTTACTACTACAAAGAGGGGGTAGATAAATGCTCAATTTTTATTGACCCAAAACAGTAGTCTTCTCTCTGAATGTGGTTTCTTTTCTCCACACCCACCCCAATCTTGTTTCTCATAAATATTTGTAAATTCTGCAGAGAGTAAGTGTTTTGGCTTGAGGGGTGAGGGGAAACAATGACCTTCTCAGATTTTCAGTTTATCCTATCAGATGATTTCCAGAACCTTCAACTTCCCTGGGGGTGAGCCTGAGGGCTTCCAGACTAGAAACCTGAGGACCTTTGGCCTTAGCTCTCTTTCAAGTCAAGGAAACCCAGGTCCTGCGGCCCCACAGAGCCAGCTGCTTGTATCCTGAGAACTTCAAAAACAAAACAAAGACTAGAAAAGCACCCCCTAATCTAATGAGTGATTAAATAATAGTTAGACAGTTCCATGCCTCTAAGTTAAAACATTTTAAATTCAGGTTCACAGAATTCTAATAAATTTTATTCCTGCAGACTGTATTCAGAATGAGAAAACAATTTTCTGTAAAACTAGTATTATACGTATCTTCACATAAGTTACAAAACAATTATATTGAAAACCAAGTGGATCCTACGAGTAGAGAGAACTAGGCAGATCTATTCATATAATGGAAATAATTAACATTGCAGAAATAAATAATAGATCAGAATTTCTATGTAGGAAATTGGCACCTAGGAGATTTATATAGCTGCTGAGAAATGGAGTCCTGAAGACCAATTTGCCTATAGTTAGAAATTTGTAAAAAACCTATTATCCTTATTTTCCTTTCAAATAAAAATAAAATGTTTATTCTAAATCTATACTTCTTCCTCTCAGTCTCTTCCTGTCACATTGGCAAAGAGACCATTTATGTGAAAACCCCAAATTTGAATTTGTGGGCAAATGAGGAAAAAGAGATTGGAAACCTTAGCAGGGAAAGCAGGAAATACACCCCTCAGGGAGTTATGGGGATTTGCAGAATCACTTCTGCGAGCTCCTGGTTGCTACATTCTTTTTTTGTTTTGTCTTTTTATTTTATTTTTTCCCTTTTCATTGAATTCATTGGGGTGACACTATTTAACAAAATTATACAGATTTCAGGTGCACAATTCTACAACACAACATCTGTATACTGTAGTGTGTGTGCACCACCCCCAAGTCAAGTCTCCTTCCATCACCATTTATTCCCCCTTTACCATCCTCCATCTCCTTCACCCTCCTTGCAATCACTAAACTGTTGGGCTGCAAGCTAACCTTCTGCCTCCTTGAAGGTCACCTCAGTTTCTGATGCAAGGCTATTCATTTGACACACTGGTTGTCTTGCTGTTTCCCTAAGGACTACTAAGAGACAGACAATAGGTAGCCAACTCTTTTAAGTTTAACTAGATTTAAATCAGAGCCAGAGGGTTAGGTGAGAGCGTGAATTTACCTGAAGGTCCTTACTTCCGATTCAACGTTGGTAATGAGCTGTGTAGACCAGCCAAAGTGCTTGGATTTAAATCTTGGATCTGCCTCCTACCAGATCGATAATCGTGGACAGGTTACTTAAACTCTCTGTCCTGAATTTCTTCTCTTTTAGGAAAATACATCTACTACAGAGGGTTGTTGTGAGGATCGAATGAGATAATATAGGTAAAGTGCTTAGGGCAATGCCTGGCCTGTAGCATATGCTCATTAAATATTAGCTACCCTTACTTTGTAGGGAATGGAATTTTAAAAATTAAAACAAGTAATATGATCAGGGACTATTTTCAGATGAGCAAAGAAAACAATCTTTTTCAGTTAATTACAGAAAAATTCCATTGTAGAAAAATGTAAAATTCATATACACAAACTGAATCACAATCTTACTATCCAAGTTTTCATATGCATATTTATACATATGTGCATGTGAAAATATACTACGCATACATTATGTATTCAGTAAATATATACAAAACAGTAATGGAAATGTGCAATACTATTTTAGATACTTTTCTAGTCAGACTTCTACATTTTAATGGCTGAATAACATTTAGTTGTATGAATATATTTTATTTTACAGAATCAATACTCTATTATTGCACAGTTAGGTCATTTCCAAGTTTCACTCAAATAATGCTTGGATAAGCATTCTTTTAGCTAAATTGTGCGTGTTATTTATTTCCTTAGGGTAAATTTCTGGAAGTAAATTGCTGGATCAAAAATATGCCCATTTAAAGCATTTTTCCATTCCTATATTTGTAAAAAGTATAAAATATAAAATATAATGCTGATTACAGAAGGGGAAATTATGGAAGTTTATAAGAAAATATTAATCTTATACACCCTACCACATATCTCTCTTTTAATAGGTAATCAATGTTAAGTTTCTTGTGTGTTTTCCACTGGGTTTTCTTTTTTCTCCTTAAAACGGAAGTGAGGTCAAATCCCTCAGGTTACTCTGTCCCGGCTTTTATTGCACCAGCTGACACCCGTTAACATGAATACCTTTCCCGATCAGAACACACGTCAAGCAGGTCCACGTGGGAGCTGTGGGAGACGGACTCCACCACCTTCCTATTGAAGAACACGAACAGCGCTTCAGATCGCTTTGCTATTATAAATACGGCTGCAATTAACATTTTGAAATCTTTTGAAACATATTTCCAACCAATTTGTTCTCCAGCAGTTACCATTTATACATTCCCGCCAGCACTAGGACTGGCTCTCTTTACCCACACCATCATTGAGCATTATTTTTGATCTCGTGCCAATTTAAAAGGCAACAAATGGTATCTTGTTGTGTTGATTTGCATTTCTTTGATTACTAATTAGATTGAACTTTCTCATATGTTCATTGGTCAATTTGCATTTCTTCTTTTGTGAAATGCCTGTCTTGGGTCTTTTATGTACTTTTCCACCAAAGTGTTTCTTTCCTTGATTAAATAGATTATTTAACTGTCATATGTTGCAAATATTTCTGCCCAGTTGGCTTTTGCTTGACTTCTATTTTGGGGTCTCTAGGACTTTACAGGCATTAAATAACTTTTATGTTAAGTGTCTCAGTATGTCTGCCTATACCATCAGGCTTAGGGCTTCACTAATTTAGGGTTATATATAAAGTTTCCTCTACTCTACATATATTAGTATATATTATGAGATAAGGCTCTACTTTTTTCTTTTTTAAAATATTAACCAGTTCTAAATCACCTTTTACTCAGTATTTCCAACTGAACTTAGACGCCATTATTATCACATTAGTGACTTTTAAAAGTATGGGTTTCACTATTATATTAAATAACTATTTAATATTTATATTTATATTATATTTATTAACTATTATATTTATAATAACTATTATAAACTATTATAGCTGATCAGACATGTACTCCCTCTCATTACAGTACTTTAAAAACATTTTCTTTATTAATATATATATTCCAAGAAAATTTGCAATCATTCGATTAGGTTCCTTGCCCTTACATCAAAGAAAATACCATTGAGATTTTGATTGGGATTGTATTATACGTAGTTATTAATAATGAGAATACTGTCATGGGAAATATGTAATCTTGGAAATTGGTATGTCTCCATTCAATTTTTTATCTCAGTATTTTAAAGGGCCCCCCACACCCTCATATTAGTCCAAGATTATTTTGCTAAATTTATTCCTAGGTATAATATGCTAATTTTTATGAAATATCTTTATCCCCATTATACCTTCTTAATAGGTATTGTTATGTTTGTAAACAGCTTCTTTTACTGGGTATTCTTTTTAGTTCTAATGATTTTAAGCTGATCCTTTTTGGTTTTTGCAAGTATGTTGTTATATGACCTATCAATATTTATAGTTCAGCTCTCTTTACCCCTCTCACCAGCAGTGGTCATCTTTTATTTGATTTCTGAGTGAATGAATGAATGAATGAATGAGTAATTAGGAATGGTAAGAATGATGATAGGTATTCTTGCCCTATTTCCAGAAATTCTAGTTTTCACTACTAAGTTTGATCTTTAAATTTGCAATTTACAAGAGTTTTTAGATTGGAACAGTCATTGAATTGTTTGTTGCCAAAGTAAAGCACAAATGGTGAAAATTCAGACTATAATATAGGACTTTGAGTGAAAAGAGTTTCTCTCTCCTATATTTCTCTTTCCCAGTGGTTCTTTGTTCCCTCCCCCATTCCTTCCCTCCCTCTTTCCTTTGCCCTCTCTCTTCCTTTTTTCTTTCCATATTTCCTTTGTTCCTTTCCTTGGAGCTCTTGTTATAAGTTTGACTACATATAAAAATTAAAGTTATGTGAGACACAAGGTCATAACTAATATAAGATTAGCCTAGAAGAAGTTGTTTGCAACATATATCATACATATATAATAAAGGACTAATTTCGAGAATATTCGAAGGGCTCCTACAAATTAGACAAGAAGCATCCAAATAGCAGTAGGGAAATACTTGTGTAGAGGAAACTGTTTTAAGAAATACAAATGGAAAATAAATAAGTGAAAAGATGTTCAACTTCAATAATTGTTGGACTAACTGACTTTTGGAAAAGAACTCGCAGATATAGTCAAGGATATACATTGTTTTAAGCTAAGTAAGTGATACAGTTACCTGTACACATTCAGCTATATGAAGTAGACACCTAGCAACACCCCTGTAAGAAAGGCAAGCTTCTCTACGCTTCAGAGGGCACCATTTACTATATAGTGCATTGCGTATCATTGGGTGAGGACTTGTCAGGACCTTTGACAGGCCTGCTTTGTTTCATTCCCGAAGGTAGAGGAAGGATCTGAGATCTTCCTGGTCCCTGGTAGTGTGGAGACCCTGGCCATATGCCTAACAGCTCAACAAATGCAAACAACTTATCATAAGCTCACCAGGTAAAAATACAGGGTGGGGCAAAAGTAGGTTTACAGTTGTTCACTTGGAAAATAATTAAATAATAATTCAAGAATAAGCTTTGTCTGCATACTCACAACCATAAACCTACTTTGCCCAACCCTGTGTATTACTGATGATATCATATGAATAAGCTTGGTTTCCCTTCTGTGTAATAAATACTGTGTAGCTCTTAGTTTCTAGTCTATTCTTGCCTAAAATGAACCAGGGCTCCTTGAGAAATCCAGATAAGCTTGGAATACTATGCTGTTATAAGAAATAAAATTTATTTCCAAAGACATGTTGAGGTCGACACAAAGGCAGATTGGAGGAACTCGCACTGGTCAGTGAGTGACAATTTTGAGTATTAAAATGGAGCCAAGAATTTTAATTAATTGAAAAGCTGAGTCTGGAAAAGATTGTATCTTCATTATATGATCAAAGAGAACAATCTAACATTTGCTAAAGAAGCATTTTCAAAGTGTGGTCTAGGATCCTTTCAGGGAGTTAGGGACATAACAGCTGCCTTTATAACAGTACTAAGAACTTACTTGCTATTTTTACTCTCATTTTCTCCCAAGGATACAGTGGGGTTTTCCAGAGCCTATGAAATATGTGGTAACATCATTTCTTTGATGGCTAATGGAGTGTGTGCTTTTTATTCTTGTGTTTTAAAGTCTTGATCTTAATGTCTAATACAGTAAATATTGATAGATGTAACCTGGGCAAATAAAAGTTATTTTGAGTCTCAATTTTTAAGGATAAAAGTGAGTTCAGAAACCAAAGAGAACCATTGTGCTAGACAAAAGTAAATCTGATCAATGTCGGCTAATTAGTATTCACAGAAATGGGGTGGAGTGAACCACTAAGTTCATTCAGGCCTGGGGCACATTTTGGCTTCTGATGATACAGTATGTCCAGTCTACTGATTAGTTTAAAGGTGATTGTAGTAATAGTAATGTTTGTTTTGTTTTCTAAAACATTTAATTTTTTCTTATTGAATTGATACTTGGAGGGTATTGGTGACAATAGCAGTAGACCGTACACCAACCTGATGCTGGAGCCCTCTGAGGAAATGACAGGTCTGAAAAACTGACTTTGGGTTCACCCCATCCCACTGCAATAAACATTGAGGGGGAAAAAGCTTGGTTCTTTGTTTCTTTTTTACTAGTATGTGTGCTTTGTGAGCAGTAGTTTGCAGAATGGTTGGGGGAGGCAAAAAACTTCCTGAGAATGCAAAGAAGGAATTTTTGAAAGCACCCGGAAGTCTTTGCGCCAGTCAGAATATTGTTGAGTCAACTGAAGGGCTGAGAAGCTGAAAGAGAGCCTCTATTTTGGGGGGCTCTTTCAGCATTGGTCATTTCTGCATTGGTTTCTGTTAATTACCTTTTCTCCTATCATGAGTCATGCTTTTCTGCTTCTTTACACGCATAGTGATTTTTGACTAGGAGATCTTGTGAATATTTTGGTATTCCTATAAATATTCTTGAGCTTTGCTCTAGAATACAATTAGGTTACTTGGAAACAGTTCAGTCCTTTCGGGGCTTGCTTTTAAGCTTTGTTATGTGGAATCAATGCAGGCTTTAGTCAGCTCACTAATGAGAGGGTACTCTTTTAAGTACTCTTCCCCAGTGTCCTGTGAATTTCGATATTTTTGCACTTTATCCTGCGGGAACTACCTGTGTGATCTCTGAGCATTGTTCTCTTTAATCCTCTGGGTGGGGCTTCCCCTGGCCTCACACAGAAGCTGAGCCACACTCAGTTGCAGATTCAAGGGAGACCTCTGCAGGTCTACAGAGTTCCCGCCCTGTGCAGCTAGCGCCCTCCTCTCCAGTAATTTGCCCAGTGAACTCTGGTCATCTTGGCTTCCCTGGACTCCCAACTCCTCCTCAACTCAGGGAGATAGCAAGCTCCCCCAGAGGTCCCTACTGTGGCCTTGGCCTAAAACCTGAGGCAATCATATGGCTCCTTTGCCACCCCTTTTTCAACAGTCACTGTCCGGTGCCACCTCGTGTCTGACATTGGAAAACTGAAGTTTCATGTAATTTGATGTGCTCTTTCTGATGTTTCTGACAGAAGGTAAAACCAGCCCCTGCGATTCCATGTTGGCCAGAGTAGACGTTTCAGAAATACTTTTGCAAAAGTATCAGAACACTTCTACTTTGAGATCAATTGGAATGGTCCTTTCTTAACCATAATTCTTTTCTGATCTGTGGTTAAACAGTAAAATTTCATGCCACTATAAAATAAAGCCTGATTGTGGTAACATTCAAGTGGATCTTCCTTCTATATTGGTAGGGATTCATATTTTCTAATCTCAATAATCTTCCTCTGCTTCCTTTGGTGCATGTGTTACTTTACCTAGAATGTACATTTTCTTTCTTTTAAATGGTGCCTTCAACAGCCTGTCATAAACTCAGTACTGTTAGTGAATTCTGTTCTTTCCATGACTTTATTCTCTCCATATTAGCAGCAAGGAGCCTCTTGTGTGATACTCATTTATTTTACTGAAATGTTGCTTTATGTCCTTAGAATTCTTCATACATTGAATATCCTCAGGCTCTGAATGTCCTAGGCCTTGTGTGGCAGAGACTCCCTTCCATTTCTCTATTTTTTATTCTTGAGAAAATAGACCCAATTTTCCTTTTCTTCCCTCCCTGTCCCCTGGAGGGATTGACATAAATGACAATCAGTAAAATTACAAGTGAGAGAGATTTTCTGGGTTTTTACTATTATTTATACATAGAAGATATGGACACAATGGTTTTGATTGGAAAACTTAATTTTTTTTTTCAGGTGATTCCAAGTATGATTTATTATGTAAAGAAGAATTTATTGAACTCAAGGACATATTCTCTGTCAAACTGAAACGACGTTATTTTGCCAACCAGCAGGGAAATGGTACTTTATTGGGTATCACACTCTTCATCTGCTTGAAAAAGGAACAAAATAAATTAAAGGATTCTACACTTGATCTTATTAATTTAAGTGAAGACCACTGCGACATATGGTTTAGACAGTTCAAGAAAATTTTGGCAGGTAAGTACTCCTTATGAGAATTTTTAATGAGTCTAGTCTCCTTGATGTGTGTTATTAATCTGAACATGATACTGCGTTTATAAGTACAGAAACTAGATTATGTTGATGTAGTTTCCTTCTAATCCTAATTTGTTAAGTGTTTTACTCATGAAAGGGCATTGCATTTTGTCACATTTTTTTCTACGTAGATTGAGATCATGATTTTTTTTTTCTTCATTCTGTTAATGTTGTATATAACACAGATTGATTTTTCAGATGTTGAACCATCCCTGCAATACAAGAATAAATCCTACTTGGTCATGATGTATGATTATTTTAATGTATTATTGAATTTGGCTTGCTGGTGATTTGTTGAAGATTTTTACATCATTATTCTTAAGAGATGTTGATCTGTAGTTTTCTTTTTTCTTTTTCTTATAGTATGTTTGTCTGACTTTGGTATCAGGTAATGTTGACCTCATAGAATAATTTAAGAAGGGACTCTTGAGTGACCACTTCTATGAAGAAGCTTTGATAATCTGAAACAACGCAGTTCTTAAATCATTTAGTTCAGTTGAAAGTTGTTTTTGAAGGCATACTTATTTTCCTATTAATGCCTCTTGAGCTTACATTAGAATTTATTTTCCTTATACCTATGCATTGATGGCAAGTGCCATGTATGTGCTGGGTAGATTGAGAATCACAGTTTTTTGAAGAGAATATTTAAGTAGTTCTTAAAGGCCTTCTTAATCATCTGAATAGTTTCTGTGGAGAAGTGTTCAAGCTTAACACAAAATTTGATGCAGATTTGCTGCTCTATTCAGTCATTTTGAATGCAATGACCACACAGTACACATGCACACTCTACACCGTGTATCACCCCCACTGACTAGTACAGTGAAGTCGTCATTGTTCACACATGAGCATTACAGTCCACTTTCCTTGGCTGCCAGGTTACATCGGTATTGCACAAACCAATCTCATTATATCAACAATGGCTGGACTTTTTCCCGACAGACCTTGTTGTGTGCATACAGAGTGGGGCAAAAGTAGGTTTACAGCTGTTAGTACGCAAAACACAGTTTGATATTGTATTATTATTTATTATTGTATTATTTTCCATATGAGCAACTGTAAATCTACATTTACCCCACCCTGTATGTTTAACTGAACACATTCCACTTTAACATTGGGTCTTTTATAGTGTTATATGATGTCAGAAGAGATTTTTTTAAACCTGAAATAAAAATGAAAAGTTAATACGATCAATTGAATAAAATTTCCTAACATTGGCAGGTACTTATGAGACTTCCATGGTCTGTAAAATAAGGATGAGCCATTTTATTATGATAGGTAAGGCTCTTCCTTACACTGAAGGTCTGGGGATATCTTTTCCCATGAGGTTTATGAAAGGCCGGCTGGGTGATAAGGTCCTCAATATATCACCCATAAAGCCAATAGTGAGTAAGCAGAGGACATCACAGCAGAGCTTAATTTAGTAAAAGCAATTTTATAGGAATAGAGGGACTTGTCAAAAAAAAAAAACTTCAATTTTTTTTTCAACTTAATGAATGATATTTTGTCTTGACCTAGGGTTAAAATTTAGGTGAATTATATATCTTTTAGGGTCTCATTTTGGCAATGTTGCTTTTTGTATTTTTTCATTTTAAGAGTGGAAGGCAGTAGTAAATGGGGTCATATTCTTTGGCATGATTCTGGAGTACAGAGTGATTTATTGATTAAAAGAAAAATAGATTGATCCACTTGTCTATTGATGGTCACTTGGGTTGCTTCCATATCTTGGCTATTATAATTAATGCTGCAGTGAACATGGGGGTGTCTTTATTCTTTTGAATTAGTGTTTGGGTTTCTTCAGATATATTCCCATAAGTGGAATTGCTAGGTCATAAGACAATTGCATTTTTAAATTTTTGAGGAAACCCATACTGTTTTCCATAGTAGTTGAATCAGTCTACATTCCCCCCAGCAGTGCACTAGGGTTCCCTTTTCTCCGCATCCTCGCCAGCAGTTGTTGTTTATTGATTTATTGATGATGGCCATTCTGACAGATGTGAGGTGGTGTCTCATTGTGGTTTTGATTTGCATTTCTCTGATGATTAGTGATGTTGAGCAACTTTTTGTATGTCTATTGGCCATCTGTATGTCTTCTTTGGAGAAGTATCTATTTGGTTTGCCCCTTTTTTAATTGGATCATTTGTTTTTTTGGTGTTGAGTTTATAAGTTCTTTACACATTTTGGAAATTAACCCCTTTTCAGATGCATGGGCGAATGTGTTCTTCCATTCTGTGAGTTGTCTTTATATTTTGTTTATTTATTTATTTGTTTGTTTTGCTGTGCAAAAACTTTTTAGTTTGATGTAGTCCCATTTCTTTTGTTTCCCTTGCCCCAGGAGATATATCAGAAAAAATTCCTACTATGAGAAATGTCCGAGATTTTACTGCCCATGTTACCTTCTAGGATTTTTGTGTTTTTGAGCCTTACATTTAAGTCCAATCCATTTTGAGTTTATTCTTGTGTACGGTGTAATAAGGTAGTCTAATTTCATTTTTATTGCATGTGTATGTAAACAAGCAAACAAAACAGGATTGAAATCATCTAATACAAATGAAGAAACCTGACTAAGGCTGAATAAAGGACTGCTCCATCTGTGCCCCTAAGCGGACTCGGCGGGTCCTGTAGGAAGAGCCAACTAACACACCAGTGTCACCCTCATCCTACAGAAATGAATGGTGGAGGCTCCAAAGCTCCCTACCGAACATTGTTTTACCTACCCTTCCTTTTTGAGGTTACAATCTTAATGTTTGTTTCTTGATATTTCCTTGGTTTTTTCTTTCACTTTCAAGTCCATGTAATCCAGGTGTGCATTAAAGTGCCTGTCATCTAAGAGTCAAAAATGATTGGCTCAAGCCTCACACCATAAAAGTGCCTTTCTTCCCCAGTCTCTCTGGGATGAGGGCAATTGCTTACTTCTTTTGGTCCCCGGACTCTGATTTCCATGGAGTATGGTCTATTTGTGGATTACCTTCCTGTCTCACACCCATGTCCCTGCTTTGTGCTACAGCGAATCAAGTTTGGCTGTTGGTGATTATTCATTGGTTTCCAAATTTGTCTTGTAAAAAGTCCCCACCCAAGGAATTTGTGTTTGAAGCAGACCTGACTTAAGTTTGAGGCCAGGAGTGAGGGGAGGTAGGGCAGTGAAAAAGTGACTCACAGATGAATATTAGACATCACCACTTTAAGCCCAAAGAACTTTTTTTTAACTGATGCTGCGGCAAGACCAGCAGATTAAATTTTTTAATGCATTGATTTATTTGAATGTTGTCTTTAATCAGTAAATGGAATTTGTTTCCTGGCGTCCCTGTACACCTTACCCCCCTCTGTTAACAAAAACCTGAAGAAGACATAGAAAACCTCAGTAGTTGTCTTTTAGTCTAATTAGTCTAACAATGATAATTTTAGTATTGTATATTTGGATGTTGTGTTACTTTCAAATATGCACATTTATATTTTAAATTGCAGCAACAAATAAGATGATACATTTTTGAGGAAGGAACAAATTGGCAACACTAGAAGGAGAAGGAAGTCAACTCTCAAATACTTTAAGTTTTAAGACTAATTGACAAAGACTGACTAGGTTAAAGTAACTTTGTAAATATAAAAAAGGAATCTTAGAATTATTTTTGCTTTATTCGAAAATTAGTCCTTTTACCTTCTAATTTTTTAACACAGTTGAGCACAACATTTAAAAAATTCTTATTAATACAACACCATAATTTTATTCACTAATATACAACATAGGTTAATTTATCCAATACACATTTTGTATCAGGCACTGTGTTAAGTGCTGAGAGTACAAAGATGAATGAGATGTAATCCTGTATAAAGCACTTTTGCACTGGGAGACAGACAAAGAGACGTGTATTACAAATGTGTTAAGGACCACATGAAAATATGAACAAACTTGTAAGGATCATAACCATTGATCATTGATTCAGAAATTCAAATCTTTAAAACCTGTAATTGATTAAGGCTGATATATAGTCAGCGATAAGCCTAATACATAGTCATTGTGGTGAAAGTCATTTAAACACAGCCTTTCCCGCTGTTTTTACATCTGTGATACAAAGGTAAACAGGCAGAGCCTTTCAATATAGCATGTACGTTAGATATGTTAATTCTAAAAAAATATTTGGTGGTTTTATTCACATATCTAATGTACATGCTATATTAGTCTGTGATCAGTTTCTACATATTTGGGTTTCCTAGAAATGGTGAATTGTTAGCTCTTCTGGGTCCTGCACCAATCGTTCTTCTAGCCACTATAATCTATACTTCAAAGCATATTTGTATTTGGGATATATCACGGTATCCCACTGGAGACATTTAGCAGGCTGGCGTTTGGAGGGGAATACATGGAGAAGTGAAGAAGAGTTGATGTGATAGGAACAGATGAAAGCTTGCAAGGAACTAGTACAGAGTTAAAAAGAAAAGCAGAGGACTAAATAAGGAATTTTGGAGGATCCTCATATATTAAAACAGGCAGAGAAGACCAGGCCGGGTGGGTCGGTTGGTTGGAGCATAGTCCCATACACTGAAAGGTTTCGGGTTCCATTCCTGGTCAGGACACATACCTAGATTGTGGATTCGATCCCCGGTCAGATACGAGAGGCAACTGATCGATGTTCCTCCCCCTCTCCCTCCCCTCACACCTCTAAAATCAAACATATTCTCAGGGGAGGATTAAAAAGATAGGCAGAGAAGATAATAGCTAGAACTAAAACAAATGTAAATGGAGAAGGCTACAGAAGAACCCTTATAGCACAGGGCCATTGAATTTTGCTGTTATTTTAGATTTTGCTAATTTATTTTAATATTTAATGGTTATACAGAGACAATGAACAAAGGTATTTTTAGCATGTGTTTGGTTGTTATTTCTGATAATTTTCTGGCAAATTTAAATGTCATATTTATTTAATACATTTTGTCCTTGAAATGAAGCCTGCTTTTCTTGCTCAACAACCTCACTCAGTTTTCAGCTATAAAAAATAAAGAAAATGAAAAATTACTTGTTTTTTATTCCTAAGGAGAGTAATTTTTCCTAGTTTCCCACTAGCTGTCAAATCTGTTTCCCATGTGATGATAATTTGATAGCCAAAACCTGTACTTCTTAAAAACATGATTTTGTTTAATACTTATGTTGTCTTGTGTAAGAAATTCATGGTGCAATAGATTTTTTGGTTTTTAAAAAAAATCCAATCTGTATTTGCAATTATATTTTCGTGAATCAGGAAGATTTTTTTCTTAGAAGAGCAGAATAGTGTGAAGTTTTACTTGGACACGCTGACATGATGTACTTATAAGCAAAAATAAACGAAATCAACATTATAATGATTCTTTCAAAAAGAGCAGTTGTTGTATGTTGAAAGTATGATAGCTTCAGACATTTGGTTGTGCACCATTTGAATTGGCAATGCTTGCCTCCTTGGGGACAAGTTATTTTCTGCAAGAACATTATGTCTGAAATATGGGTAGTTTCTCTTTTGAAGCACTGAAAATGTGATATGACATTTTGTTTTATGGCCAGTTGAGTTGGACATTAAAATCACGCATGTCACTTCTGAATGTTTTTATTATTAATATATATTATAGTGATGTGAAAACTGATTAAATATGTATTACCTCATTTACATTTGGTTAGTACCGAAGTCCAATCCCGTTTGAAGTACTCTGTCCAACAGAGATCATGTGATGTCTGCCTCCTGTGTGGCTTCATACTGCGCTCTGTGGACTGTCACCACCATCCTGCAGGATATGCCTCACTGGGTAGAATTCACACCTGCCACTCACTCTTGAGCCAGTGTACCTCCTCATTGCTATGTTTTATATTTACTAGTGCTGAGTAAGGCTTTGTTTAAACAAGGCTTCCAAAGCAAAAACATTTGAAAACCTCTGATTTAGTCACCCCGAGGATGATAACCTACTCCCGTATTTTAACCTGTCGTGCCCGTTTTGGCTCACCTCCAGGCACACGGAGACCTCATGATGTTTTTCGGGTACTCAAGTGTGCACTCGCTGTGGCAGTCTGACTTTGAACTGTAAGAGACTTGTCCATGTAATTTTATTCTTTTCAGTATGTTACTTATTGAATATATATTTAAACGTATTTTCTATAATTTGATAAGATATTGCTTATCAATCAACTTACAAATAAGGAAAATATATTTTGTCAAATTAAAGATTGAAATTGATTAAAAATAAGCTTAGTTTGAAGTTTTCTTTCTTTTCTTTGAACTTTCTTAGCTGTACATTCAGAGGAAAACAGTGAAATTAAACTAATTATATTAAATTCATAATGATTAAGAGTGCTGTTTAGCTCTTTGAAGGACATTAACATATTAAAAAGAAAACCTTTTAACAATCAAATCTCCAGTTTCATTAAATTTTTAAATGAAAATATATCATTATCATGAAAAATTTGCTCAATAAAGAATAGAAAAAACTATTTATCTTAAAACTCAGGCGTTTTCCATTTTGAGACATTTCCATTCTAACAGCAGTGCGGAAAGTCACCATGAGTAAGTGTCTGCAGACATAATAAACGGGGGCAGTAGATCCCTAAGACCTTCATGTACCAGAACAAGCAGAGAATATGAAATAAGTATATTTAAAATAATCACAGAAAAAGAGAAATCGAAAACATAAAAGAATAGAGTGAAATAAAAACGGGTAGCATTTTTGCTGTGATGTATGCCTGCGTGAATGTCATTTTAAAAAATTCATCCTTCTCCGGACTTGCAGTTCTTGAGTCTGAAAATTCGGAGGCTTCGGTTAAGTAGGCCTGGATGGCCGGAGGCCTGGGTTTCCCTGAGAAGTCCATTCCGTGTTTCTAAGGTGTTGCCAGGGCCAGAACCACAGAGGTCAAAGATTTGAACCACACAGTTTTGATTTAATGAACATGTATATAAAACTGCACTCCATTTACCAAATGCTACATTTACCAAAGCTCCTCTTGATGGGATTAATTATAGGTGGCAGATCATGATATATTCTTATTACGTTAAATATTCTTAAATGTTAGCTCACACCTTTTCCTGGGCCTTGTAATGTTATCACTCATTCCTTGGGATTGCTTCACAAAAGCCTGTTAAAAACTGTCAGGTATGCCAAGGGTTTCTCTTGTCACTTTGAGTTTATTTTCTTACTAATATCAGTTCTAACTCGCAGCCATCACTCTTTTAGTTGAAGGCAAACTAGAATGATCCCTTTACAAACTATTAAATGCTCTTTATACCTGGGATGAGTAACACAAGACCATCTTCCCAAGTGGTTCTCACTGGCTTCTACAGCATTTATATCCTAAGGGAGGAATCTATTTTTGCATGTAATTCATTATAATTATATTTAAAAACAAGTAATTGCCAGCTTATAAAAGAAAATTATATTCCTGCTTCGGTCATTGAGAGTATGTTAAGAATAGGAGTTGGTTGGTTCTCAAGTTATTTCTGGTATATTTCAAATTCTTCTGCTAGATAAATATCCATTGTGAATTTTTTGTAACTAAATTTCTCCTCTGGAGAAAAAAATCAGGTGTGCTTTGTCATATCTTATGTGATTATATTCAGAAAGCTAAATAAGGATCTCTCTAAATATTTGAATTATTTTTATGCTATTAAAGTAGCTAACTTTTTTTTCCTTTACTGAGTTACAGAGAAATCATTATTTTAAAAATTGAAGTCTTAATAATAGCTGACATTTATTAACCATTTACTATGAGCCACTTTTGTAGGCAATTTTTATAAATTAGCTCATTAAATCTCATAATACTAGCATCAAGAACTACAAATTATGTTCTCATAAAAAGGAATATTACTTATAAGTTTTGCTAGATTTGAAGAATTAAAATAATGTGTGACTTAGTAAACAGTGAAATTAAGTAAAGTATTATTATTATTCTCATTATCATCTCTTAGCTTATATATGAAAAAGCTAAGGCTTAAAACGGACTGATTTAAGGTCAAACAACTAGTATGCAATAGAGGAGCCCGGAACGTATGTGTCTGCATGTGTCTGAACCTGGAGAGGGAGCCCTGAATCCATGTGCTCATATCTACCAGGCCTTCTCTACCGGTGTACTCTGCAGTCCTTAAGTATACTACATTTCCTATACAGTTTTGACTCTATCCCAGAAAAAGAACTTCAAACATATTTTTTTTTAAATCCTCACCTAAGGACATTTTTTTCATGGCTTTCCAAGAGGAAGGGGGCAGATAGAGACAGAGGGGGAGAGAGAGAGAAAGAGAAAGAGAAAGAGAGAAACATTGATGTGAGAGAGAAACATCAATTGGCTGTCTTCTTTTATGTACTGGGACCAGGGATTGAACCAGCAGCCTAGGTATGTGCTCTGACCAGGTATCGAACCTGCAACACTTTAGTCCACAGGATGATGGTCCAACCGAACTGAGCCACACTGACCAGGGCTCAAATACTTTTCTTGTTAGAAAAGACCTACATCATCTTGTTTGAAAATTCTTCTAATCCTCTCTTCCTTTTCCAATGTCACAATTCAGAACTCTTGCGCCTTTGAGTTCTAAAGTTCACCCCAACATTATGGTAAGCATGCAGTAATAGTACAATTCATTTCTCAATCCTTAAAAAATTTCTCATCATGACCGTCACCATTATTGATTAAGACTTCTGAGGCATCTTAGAATGAATCAGGCATGCGCTATGAAAAGATTGCAGACGTTCCTTTTTATTAGCCAAGGAATTTAAAAACACGTGTTAGCAGACTGCTTCTTGACTCCCTCCAGGCCTTCTCTTTAGCAGAAGAATTTCACAAAACACAAATGCTTACAGCCTACAAGAGAGATTAAAACTGGGAGCATGCCTAAAATGAGAGTATAATGGATTGTCATTTAACAACTTTTCACAGGAAAAAAATGAAGTAAAAAGTAATAAAGCAGCATCCTCACAGTTTGCATAAGTAGGATATATATAATATTTCATCCTAAGTGACAAATTATTATTAAGCCCACTGGCATTCATTAGACTACCATTAATAGTAATGAAATTGTGTCATACTTAGATATTATATGTGACTCAAGGAATTTTATTATAATCTTGTATGAATATATTTACTGCTGTTTGAGTCAGGTAGATGGCTATTTGCAATGACCACATGCAATAGCATTGTGATATTTTCAAATCAACCATATTTTCTCCTTATTTATCACCATTCAGGAAAAACACATCTATTTTAAAATTTTTATCCCTTGAAAAATTACCTTAAATGGAAAATTATATATTTTGAAAAAGTACGTTTTCTGTTTCTACTAGTCGGACGCTTTTGTTGTCTTTCCAATGAAAAGAGAAAGAAGGCCAAGGTGAAGCCTGCTCGTGTGGGCAGGTTCCTGGGCTCTCTGCAGGCTGTGCTCATCCACGGCAGGCTGTGTTCTCTCTCGTCCTTCAGCGCCTTCCCGCTTGCTAAGAGGCAAAGCTATGAACCTCCATCTGTTTAGAGCTCTCCTCGTCTCCTGTCTGCTCAGTGAAGTGCGGTTTGCAGTTCAAGGCTGGGTGTAACCAGCAGATCCTCTGCAAACCTGACTCATACAGCAAAATCAGACACTTACTCTTTTAGGCTTGGTAGCACTTTTCACACCTCTTAGAACATGTGATCACTCACATTCTAACTTTTGGCTTAATAGGTATTATCTTATTAGAGTGTAAGCTCGTTTGGGCACAGGGATTGTTTTTTTTAAGCATGTGCCATAGGGTTTCACATATAGTAAGTACTCCTTAAATGTTTGTTATTATTATTTTATGTCTGTCACATGACACACTGTCTAACTCAGGAAATGTGGGAGAAGTGAACTGAGTATATTTCTTGTCTGGTATTAGGTATTGTCCAAGCTACTTTTGACATGAACCAACTCATTGAAACTTTACCACAACACTTTGATCGTGTCAGGACTTTTTAATCCCCATAGATAGCTAAGGACCAGAACTCTGAGACATTAATGGACTTGGTCTTGGTCATGCTGTTATAACATGGTGGAATGAGCTTGAAAGCCAGGCTTTTCTAACTCAAAAATCTACCTGTTTTTCACTACACTACGCTGCCTCCCAGCAGAAAAATTTGAAACCTGAATGTATTTTTTTAAAAGACTAGTGTAGGTTTCTTGAAAGGCAGAGTTTAACCCACTGTGTTATGTGTCTGGAACTAAATATATTACCGTCAAGTATATTTTTAATAAGAGCCTGCAGCAGCACTGGGAAGGGTGTTATCAGTGAGCCACGCAGGTTGAAGAATTTCTGGAACCTGAGAAGCTGCTGAAATTGGTTAGCTGGGAAAGCCAGCTCATGTTGAAACCTTGATATGGGCAAAGGAGATTCCCTCTGAAATCTAAGTGGACAGGACTTTCCTGTCCCCCGACTTTGGAGCAGTAAGACTGGAAGGCGCAGACCAGTCTGACAGGATACATGCTCAGTTTTTACCGGAGGTTTTCTTTCCGAAAGGAAAGCAGTATCCTTTTTTGCTGTTGTTGTTTTAGAATATTTTATTGATTTTGCTATTACAGTTGTCCCATTATTTTTCTCCCCTTTATTCCTCTCCACCCTGCAACCCTCTTCCCACCAACATCCCCTCCCTGCTTAGTTCATGTCCATGGGTCGTACATATAAGTTCTTTAGCTTCTCCATTTCCTATACTATTTTTTTTAAAGATTTTATTTATTCTTAGACAGAAGGGAAGGGAGAGAGAAGGAGAGAAACATCAATATGCGGTTGCCTCTTGTGTACCCCCTACTGGGGACCCTGGCCTGCAGCCCACGCATGTGCTCTGACTGGGGAATCGAACTGGCGACCCTTTCGTTCGCACACTGGCGCTAAATCCCCTGAGCTACACTAGCCAGAGCCATTTCCTATACTATTCTTAACCTCCCCCTGTCTATTTTGTGCCTACCAATTATGCTTCTTATTCCCTGCACCTTTTCCCCCTTTCTCCCTCCATCCTTCCCTGCTGATCACCCTCCATGTGATCTCCATTTCTGTGATTCTGTTCCTGTTCTGGTTGTTTCCTTAGTTTGTTTTTGCTTTTAGGTTCAGCTGTTGGTAGTTGTGTTTGTTGTTATTTTACTCTTTATAGTTTTGATCTTTTTTTTCTTAGATAAGTCCCTTAACATTTCATATAATAAGGGCTTGATGATGAAGAACTCCTTTAACTTTACATATATGGAAGCACTTTATCTACCCTTCCAACCTAAATGATAACTTCGCTGGATAGAGTAATCTTGGATGTAGGTCCTTGGCTTTCATGACTTTGAATACTACTTTTCAGTCCCTTCTTGCCTGTAAGTTTTCTTTTGAGAAATCTGCTGACAGTCTTATGGGAACTCCTTTGTGGTTAACTATCTCCATTTCTCTTGCTGCTTTTAAGATTCTCTCCTTATCTTTAATCTTGAGTAATGTAATTATGATGTACCTTGGCGTGTGCTTCCTTGTGTCCAGCTTCTTTGGGACTCTCTGAGCTTCCTGGACTTCCTGGAAGTCTATTTCCTTTGCCAGATGGGGAAACTCTCCTTCATTATGTTTTCAAATAAGTTTTCAATGCCTTGCTCTTCCTCTTCTCCTTCTGGCACCCCTATGATTCAGACGTTGGAATGTTTAAAATTGTCCCAGAGGTTCCTCAGCCTCTTCTCATTGTTTCTTCATTTTGTTCCCATTGAATGTTTATTTCTTCTTTATGCTCCAAGTCATTGATTTGAGTCCCAGTTTCCTTCCCTTCGCTGTTAGTTCCCTGTGTATTTTTCTTTATTTCACTTTGCATAGCCTTCACTTTTCCCTTCATATTGCAAACATACTCCACCAATTCTGTGAGCATCCTGATTACCAGTGTTTTGAACTCTGCATCTGATAGGTTGGCTCTCTCTTCATTGCTTAGTTCTATTTTTGGAGCTTGGATCTGTTTTTTTGTTTGGACCATATTTTCTTCTCTCAGCACACCTGTTACGTTGTAAGGGGCAGAGCCTTAGGGGCAACCCATGTGCTGCTTTGTGGTGCTGTATGTGAGGGAGGGGCCTGAGAGGCAACAGTGCCACTTAGTCTGGCTCTTGGTGACTTTCAGTTACTTACCCTGCTACCCATAAGCAAACTGGGCCCTCTTGGTGCTGGGTGGGTAGGTTTGTATATGTACTTGGACCCTATGGGTCCCTCCAATTAATTCTCCTTTGAGGCAGGTAGTTTCTCCCAGTGCTGCAGCCCCCATAGGTTTTTACAGACAGAGGTTTTGAGGCTTTTTTTCCCCCATGCTGGAACCCTGGGTTGTGCGGTCTGTCTCACTCCCCTGTGGTTCCTCCCAGGTTATCCGCATGCAAATGTGGGGCTGCCTGGTCTGCCAGCTGCCATCTAGCCCACCCTGGTCCTCCAATCTCGGCCTTGCCGCACATCCTCTCTGCCCTGGCTGCCTGCCTCTGCCCCTCCTACTAGACCGGATGAATGTTCCTTCTTTAACTCCTTGGTTGTTGGACTTCCATACAGTTTGATTTTCTGGTAGTTCTGGTTGTTTTTTATTTTTTAATTTGTTGCTGTCCTTCTTTTGGTTGTGCGAGGAGGCAAAGTATATCTACCTAAGACTCCATCTTGGCCGGAAGTCCCAGGAAGCAGTATTTTTTAGACACTCTGAATGTCCTATCAAAAATAAATGCTTCAATTTTGTAATACAGAAAGAATTTCAAGTTCAAGCTCCACAAATTGTTTTTGAAATTTTTTAAACTGATCACCACAGATACTGATAAATCTGTCAGAACTAGAGTGACTTCACTTTGACTGACCCAGATGGGTGGAAAGGATGAGCACCCTAGGGTAGCATGGCTGGGTCCTCTTTTTAACCTCCTTTTAAAAAAAATAATAAATTTGACTCATTATATTTTTAAAATTTAAGGCTTATAGCATGTTACTTTGATATATTTATATATTGTAATATGGTTGCCATTGAAGCTATCTTTATCGCATTCTATCATTATAATACAATATTATTATGTATATTCATTATAGCCTGTGCCTTTGATTTCTATGACTTATTTACTATCCTTTTATCACTCTTTTCGCACCATGTCCTGTCCCTTGGTAGCCAGCATTTTACTTTGTTTTTTCTTTACGGGTTTGAAGAGTCCACATGTAAATGATATCATACTGTACTTACCTTTTTCTCCCTGACTTATCTCACCTGGCATAATGTGGTCATGGTCCATCCATGTTGCCACAAATAACAGAACATTCCCCTTTCTCATGGCAGAATAATATTCCATTGTGTATATACCATATCTTTTTTCTTTCTTTCTTTTTTCTTTTTACTGGAAGGAAAATTGCATCACCATGGAGTTTATGAATGAGTCACTGTGACCAATGGGATTTTTCCTTAGGGAATCTGGATTTCGTTCCAGCTTTGCCACTTACTTGGCTCTGTACCTTATCTTCATATCTTCCCTGAGCCTTTTGCCTCCTGTCTATAAAGTGAAGTTGACAGTGACAGTCTTGCTAGGTCACCGTGATACTTAAATGTGTAATGTGTGTCAAACAGCAGGTACTCAATTAAAGTAACTCTTCTTACCACTTCACTCTCTTAAGTTTTTTGTTGAACTTCTTAAGATTTCACAGCCCCAAACCTGTTAGCCCTTCAAGACTAAATTTTAGCATCATCTCTTTAAAGAAGAGGATAAGAGGACTGTCCGTTCTCTAATAGAATATGTACTTATATGCTAATAGAGTCCATCGTTATCATGATCATCATCATGGCTCCTGGGTGTGCCAGGGAGTATACTGTTTCACACTATGCCAAACAGTATTTCACAACATTCCTAAGACAGGTACTATTATCACTACCATTTTTTCTATGGAGAAAGAAGATAGAGGGATAGAGAATTTGCACAAGGTCACAGAACTGTGAAGTTATGGAGCTGGGATTCAAACAACAATTTGGCTCCACTACCCATATTCTTAGCCTACTGTATTGTCCTGACACACTGCTATAGACACCATAGCCTGTAATGTTGCTTCAAGGAGAATCTGTTTTTAACTTGGTGAAGTCTATTAGCTGCTATCTTCGATACATTAGTCAGATCCTGCTATTCGTATTACTCCTTTCCTGGCTGCATATGTAATTGGGCATTAAATATATAAAAACTCAAAGCATGATAGATGCCAACAAAATAGTTATTTATAGTTACATGTGTAGTCTTTTCTAGATGTTTGAAGGCTGGTTGGTTCTAAAATACCATTTAATATTTGGCTTTTCATTAAAACAGTAAGCTCTGCTCATAGTAATCCTATACAATTGCTAACATTTTCTTGTAGTTAACTAGCATTATATCTATAAGTAATAACTGAAATTGATCAGGAAATTTTACACCTATAAGACCTAGGAGCTGAGAAAAGAATAAAACTATTTTTGTCATGAAGTCAGTTGAATCAAGAGTGAGGGAGAGAGTGAGAAAGAGAGAGAAAGAATATTTCTTGCATTGGTGTATGGGTGGTGGAGAAAGAGAGAGAACACTTCAATTGCTTGCATTGGTGTATGAGAGAGAGAGGGTAGGGGAGAGAGAGAGAAAGAGAGAGAGGGAGAGAGAGAACACTTCAACTTCTTGCACTAGTGTATGAGAGAGAGAGGGAGAGAACACTTCGGTATCTTGCATTGGTATATGAGAGACAGACAGATAGACGACACTTGGATTTCCTGCACTGGTGTACGTGAGTGCCTAGAACAGAAATAAAGGAGCAGCTTTAAAGAGAAAGAAAAACCATTTCCCTTTTACAAATGAAATTTTCTTTGAGGTACAGAGGTGAAGACACTTTGAGAAGCCCCTTAAAACTGGCTTCTGTGTTCCGTCAACCTGCTTCCATCAATCTTGGAGCATTTCTTCAGTTTTTGCACAATAGAATATTCCAAGCTTATCTCCTTCCTTCCTTGCCCAGCCCTGGAGTGAGCCATTTTTCTAAGAAGTTTTGCCTCCTTTTGGTGGGGAACGGTACTGGGAAGCCAAAGTTTGAGTGCTAGGTGTGCGCGCAGCTCTTAGGTTATGATAACTTTTAGGTTCTTGGCAACAGGCAGAGCTAAGAAATATTGACTGGAAATCAGGATTTTTTATTTGATTACTCTAATTCCAATCCAATCCTATAGGATTTTTTCTTGTTTCTCTCTTTTCCATATTTGTATCTCTCTTCTTGCATAGCAAGAACTCTGCCTCCCAATAATATTTGCCTATTTGCTCAGTCATATAATATACAAAAAGTGTTACAGGATAGTTGCAACCATGCCTGTATTAAAAATAAACCTACTACAATAAGTTCAAGCTTTGCTGATGGTTCTTTTTCTGGCGTCCTAGTCTAAAGGCATGTATTTCAAGTATAAATCATTTTAGGGAGAACTGACATCTTGGACCAGAACTCACGTGGCAAAACTCTACAGGAAGTTGCTGTAGCCTTCCAAAATGGAAATCCCAAAGCAGTATCATTTTGGTGGAGAACATCCCTCAGAAGTCTTTCTCAGATTTCTTATACAGAATTGTTAGCCCTTTAAAAACATAGTATCATTACCATGTATAATGCAGGGCTCATTTTTCATAAATATCAGGTGCCCGAACCTTTTCTGAGGCCTATCTATGTACTTCCTTATAACAGGAAGAAACCCCCACCCTCCACATCCGACCACCCTCAGTATTTGATCAGGTTCTTCATCCTCCACTGTCTGCCTGGAGATACCTGATCCCTCTGGCCTGTTAGGTGGTTTCAGTCAAATCCCCCTTATCTCTGATTCTTCTTAGTAATTTTTCATCCACGGACCCCTCACTCTGCCATAAATTCCCAGTTGCCCATTTTTTATTCCAAAATGAACCCAGCTCAGTACTGCAGTCTCTTTCCTTCTGTTATAAGAGTTGTGAATAAAATCTGTTTTTACCACTGTAACTACTGTTCAGCTCAGGTTTTTTTTTTTTGGCAACATATATACAGTCCATAAATTTTTCAAGAATCTTCATTTTTACAGTAGAATGTATGTTCTTGGAATACTAAAAACTATGTGATTTTCATTGTATTTTGAAACCCTGCAAATAACTAAACACCTTAAAAGTCACACACACATGATCCAGAGAGGATATTGGGAAAAAGTTTTCTAACTGATAAAGATCAATGGAATTAAAAACTGTTCATGAAATTATTGTTGAACATTTTTATAGTTAATTTTGGAATTTCTGAAGAATTTAATGTACAATTATTTTATCAAATTGGATTTTTATAAAACTAATGACATTTAAATGCTAATTAATTATTTCGGCTAATTCTGTGGACTGCTTGTAAGAAGAGTAGAAAAAAAAAGCCCCGCAACTTTCTCTAATGCCAGTAACATGTGTTTCTTTCTATTCTGAATTTTTAATTGGCAAAAGTGATGTAGTGAAATAGGTATACTCTATAGCATCTTGCAAAACAATTTAAAATTCACCTTATGAGATTATAAAAATTTGGTAAAAATAAATGGGTGATGTATTTGGTTGGATTTTTGTTTTTGTTCTTTCTGGTTGTTTACTCTTGCTTTATGTAGTCTTGACACCTTTATTATTTAAATGCTGAAGTACTGAGGTGAATATTACCAACAACATGAGATTTTTTTCTATTAATCGCTGTTCAGTCTGTTTCTGCTGTTAGAAACATATGTCACACTGGTGGGCTTCATGTAAATTTAGAAGTTACTGGGCTTGATTGTTACTTTAAGTAAACCATATAGCACTGAGTTATTTTCATCTGTATGTGCAAAGATACACATTGATAAACTTTTGCTGATAGTAAAGTGAAATGGATGCATTTAATATAAATCACCTAGTATAAAATATCTCCAACTCCTAGCTCTGCTGGGAAGTTATCAAATCTTGTGCATGAAAGGCTGGGCTTTTACCATCACTGTTACACATTAACTGGGTATAGTTTAATATTAATAGCTCCTGAGAATTGTGGCAAAACTGAGGTCTTTATTTCCCGTGTTTGGGTTTGTTCCTTGCAACAATTTGGTTGGTTTTCTGTATAAAATGGTTGTGAGTGTACACAAGACCATGACAAGGTTCTGGGCTCTTAACTTTGATGAACACCATGCTGTTTCCATCATGCTGCACTCAAAGCAGCGCAGATGTGAGTCTGGGAGTGGCGTCCCCGCAGCTCTCAGGAGCCTTTGTTTGGAGAACACCCTGATTAACCCCCACCCTTCATGGTTCATTGACTTGCTGATAGATCAAGTTTAAACTAGTACATATTAGCACATTTGTTACTAACAGACAAACAGTTGGCCATTCTGTTTTACATTGCTGGTTCATTGCGAACCCGCATGCTAAAAGGTTTGTACTCTGGAGTATGGATTGAGAGGTCACCAAAGGACTGAGAATCAAGTCAGTTGCATGTAAATGTTGAATCATTCTACATTTTAATCTTTGATTATCTGTTTGGGAGATGTTTATGCTACTGTCAAGTTAAGGATAAATAATAATTATCACTTTGAGATTCATTTCTTTGAAGGAGTTCAGGGTATCTCTGTGTCTCAATACAGCTTTCATATTAAACAAATTGTCATCGCTGGATGAAAGAAGGGCAAGGTCATGACTTTCTGATGCTTTGTGTTTGTCATATGGAAAAATATTTTCCATAGAGTTCTTTGTAGCCGGTGATTTTATATAAATCTTTACAGCGTGCTATATTCCTATAGTACATGGAAATATTTATTGTTTGGGCAAGAGGGCTAGGATGCACATGTCCATTTTCTCATCAACAAAATTAAACTTTTTATTAATAAATAAATTTTCTTAAAATGCAAAGAACTCTCTCCTCTTTCCTACCTTCCTAACCCAGTTTTCAAAGTCTCCCGATACTTTTCTATTGTTATAGTTCTTTTCGTGGAAGGTAGAGCTAACCTGATCATTTGATATTCTCAGTTGGTGAATTTTGTCTCAACGGCATCTTCACTCACCTGGACCAACCCCTTGGATACAAACTTCTTTTCCTTTTCTTTTTCCTTATGAGATGAGGAAGCACTCAGTGCCCTGATGGGGCCGAGGGACGGCATTGAGTCTAAGCCTAAGATATGACAATTGAGGTTACTTTGCAAAACCAACCAGTGCCATGTAGATTAAAGTCAATTTATTCCAGGGATACATTCTGATTTTTCTGATAACGGATGATTTGTTTGTGGGAGGCAACCTGATTTATTTTAAACTCTGAGCACAAAGGTCAGTATTTATTTTCATTGCTGCTATAAAATTTATTCCTGAAAATAAATAATAATAAAATAATTCCTGAAAATGATTTCATCGGCTTTTAAATACAATTCTTCTATTAGTTTAAAGTTTGTAGATATAGGGACTATGAGATTCCCATGGGATCGAATTTTTATTTTTCAAAAGCTTAACTTGGCAGCAATGAAGTTGTTAGCTTTTACATGCTTAGTGTTTCTTTCAAAGGATTTAAATGTCTATTGCAAAAAGTATATTTTTTGATAAATCTTTGGCTCTTTGTGAAGTACTGGCCTTAGCCCTTTAGTTTTCTTTTAGGAATTAATATAAATGTTTTCATTTCTGGACTTCTTTTACATCACAGTAATTTAAAAAGGAAAACTTTTGCCTAAATGATTGTTTGCAGGATTGATATTTTGTTTTTTAATACAATTGGAACTGTAGTTTATAATTTATTTTTCTTTAATCTTGGTTTATTTTAAAAGAACATTAATTCAGTATATATAATATATTTTGGGGGGGGTATCTACTGTGTGCCAGGCACTATTCTGGGAACTAGTGAAATGGAACTACAGCGTCTTTGACCTCAGGTAGCTTAGATTGCAATGGTAGTTGGGTGTCTTTGTCTGTTTGGGCTGCAGTAATGAAGTACCATAGACTGGGTAGGTAGCTTATAAATAACAGAAATTGATTTCTCACAATCCCAGCATCTGGAAGTCTGCATTTAAGGTGCCAGCATGGTCAGGACCTGGTGGGTGCCCTCTTCTTGTTGTGCTTTTACATGGCTGAAAGAGAGCTGGAGAGTTCTCTGGGGTCTCTTTTATAAGAGCACTAATCCCATTCATAGCAGCCCAACCCTCATCATTTAATCACCTCCCAAAGGCCCCACCTCCTAATACCTCACATTGGGGATTAGGATGTCAACGTAGAAATTCTGGGGGGAAACAAGCAGACTGTCTATAAGAAAAATAAATTGAAAAAACTTAAATATATTTCTGTGATGTCATGTGATGATAAGTACTACCAAGCAATGGGATAAAGGTATTTGCAGTTATATGGAGATGATCGAGGATGGCCTCATTGCCTGTGAAGTTTTAGAAGAAAGGTGAAAGTAATGGAAAAATTTCACCCTTTGCGGCAGCACGGATGGACCTGGGGAACATTATGCTAAGTGAAATAAGCCAGTCAGAGAAAGACAAATGCTGTATGATTTCACTCATATGTGGAATCTGATGCACAAACTGAACTAACAAGGAAAATAGGGCCAAACTCATAGATAGAGAGCAGATGACAGCTGTGGAGAGTGGTGGTTAGTGGAGGGATTAAGCAAAAAGGAAAAAGGACTCATAGACACAGACAACAGTGTGGTGATTGACTGCTGGGGGGAGGGGGTATAAGAGGACTAAATGGTAATGGAAAAAAAACACAATAAAGATTAAATTTTAAAAAAGAGAAAAAAAGAAACACATACAGACAGACTTATAAAAAAGAAAAAGTAAAGGGAAAATGAAGCCTAATGGATACCCAAGGGAGATGTGTTCCAAGCAGAGGGAATGACAAGTACAAAAGGCTGAGCAAGAAAACCCTATACGGAGTCAGGTGAGCAGGGAAAAGTAATGGAAAACGAGGTTGCAGAAGCTCCTGGGGGTAGCGCGTGAAGGGTCTCGCAAGCTTTCTGTGATTTTTGACTTTCATTCTGGGGAAAGTGGGGGGGAATTTGGGCATTTTAATCAGAAGAGTGACATGATGTAACTACTTACTTTTGCAGTGTAGATTCTGGCTGCCACGTGGAGATTAGACTACATGAGTGGGAGAGAGGATTGAAGCGGGAGACGAGTTAAGTGCAGATGGGTGCAATCCAAGTGAGATATGGAAAACTAAGTAAGGGTAGGAGCAGGAGAGGTGACCTGAAGAGGTTAGACTTTGGATTTGTTTTGAGGATAGAACTGGCTGGGTTTATTGCCTTAATGGATATGGGCTATATTGAGAGAAAAAGACAAGGATGATACCAAGATATTTTTCAGTATATTATGAAAAAATGTCAAACATATAAAAAATATTACAGTGGGCACCTATATTTCCACCACCTAGATTCTACTCTTCTTAATATTTTTCCGTGTTTGCTTCAAACATTTTATTTTGTCAATATGTTTTATAGTAAATTTGAGACATGACATTTCTCCCAGAAATAGTTCACTATGCATCTTTAAAAGGAAACATTTTACAAATATTCAAATATCGTTATGAAAAATTGTTGCTTATTATCATCTAACACCTGGTCCATATTGAAATTCTCCCCATGTCTTCCAAAATGTCTTTTATAGCTGATTTGTACCAACCAAGTGTCCAGTCTAGCATCATTCATTGAAGTAAATGTATTTAAGCTGCGACATTCCATCCCTCATCTTTATTTTGACATTGACTTATGAAAGAGACTGGATTATTGTCAGGTGTAGACAATCCTCCCAAATGGTGGCTGTTTTCTTTGCCATACATTTCATACAACTGGCCCTAGAGGTGTCGTCAGTGTTCTGATGTCCTCCTTGCAGCTCACGGCTATTTTGGGACCATTTTCTCAGTGTACTGTCTTAAAAACCTTTAGCATTGAGGCTCAACCCATCAGACATCACCAGTTCCACTACTTGTTTAGTCCTGTGCACACTGCTGTGTTTATCTCCCAGTTCTGAAGACTTTAGTTCCTACCTTAGGTCACTCCTTCCAGCACTACCGCAGTAATAATCCCGTGTGTTCTGTAGAAGTTCTCTCAGTTTTTGACCTCCTTTTCAAAGGCCTAGACCTGTGCTTTGCTTTACCCACCTCCTCCCAGAATCATATCTCTTGGTCAGTGGTTCTCAAAGTGTGGCCCCCAGACCAACGTCATTAGCATCTCCTGGGAACTTGTTAGAAAGGTGAACTCTCAGACCACGTCCCAGACTACTGAGCCCAAAACTCTGGGGCTGGGACACAGAAATCTGCATTTAATAAGCCTTTCAGGTAATTCTGATGAATATGGAAGCTCATCGAACCTTGTTTTGATTAGCTGTACCTCTCTCAGTCTCCATTTCAAGCATCTTACCCTCCACATCGCTACTGCCTCTGTTCCTAGCTCACGTGTTCTACTCTCCCAACTTCTAACATCCCTCAGCTTCATGAGACACAATTTATAGACTGTGCCACTTTTTCACAGCCCCTCACCTCTTTTGTCTGCACTTTCCTTTCACCAACCACACATTTGACTACTCTTTGACTATACTCTTTCACAAACCATATCCAAAAAGTAAATAATTCCTGTCAACTCTCCCTTTAAAATGTATCCAGACTCTTACTTTTTTTTTTTTTTTAATAACCTTCAGTTTACCCCAGGCCAAGCACAATCATTTCCCACCTGGAATATTTCAGCGGCTCTTACTTAGTCACCATTTGCCCTCGCTGTGTCTCCTTCCCACACAGCAGCTCGAGTGCCCGTTTTAACACCCAAAGTCATGTTGCTGCCCCGCGCAAAGTTCTGCGTGCTTCCCCTCTCACTGAGCACAAAGCCAGAGCCACGGACACCCGCGAGGTTCTGGGCGATCTGCTCTTTCCTGGCCAGCAAGTCACTTCTTCTGCCTTTGCCTTCCCTCTTTGCCAGCACCGAGCTTCATTTTTACCCTTAGAATTCACCACTTGACATACTCTGCATTCTCTTACTCAGCTGCATCCCAACATTGGCAGGAGACTTCAAGGGCAGAGGTTTTTCTCCTTCACTGAGAGAGCCTCACCTTCTAGGACCCTGCCTGGAAAATAACAGGCATGCATTTCTTTCTGTGAATAATGAATGAATTATTTTTCAGTAATCATTGGAAAATCTTGTACTGAAGTCATTATTTTCAATATGGCCTAAGGTTAATGCTACCCTTTTATTCACTCATCAAACATTTGGTCATCTATTATGTGCCCTTCACTAAAGAGATAAAATATGGAGAAAAACCCCAGAGAGCTTCCAGTCCAATATGAGAGAACAACTAATAAAGAGATATAAAATTACAGCATTGTAATGATCAAGATTTGGATGTGCAGGGACCTGTAAAAACAAATAAGTGGGAAATAGCCCAGCCACAATCACAAAGCTAAGGAGGACATGGTGGGGTTTCCTAAGGAAGTGATGACAAAGAGTAGAGGTTAATTGGGCAAAGTGGCCTCGGTGGCAGAAATTGTCGGTGGGCAGGGGCAAGGGCACTGAGGTAGAGGTAACATACTGAGTTCAAGGACCCGAACAGAGTAGGGGAGAAGAGAAGGGAGCAGACAGAAGGTTGGAAACTGTCAGATTATATTTTTTATTCTACCTAATTAAGACCATGTTTCAAAATTCTGCTTTATTCATAGAAATCCCCTGTATGATCTCTAGATTGGTATCAAAGTATATGTACTTAGACCATAGCTTCATAATCATCATATCAAGCACACCCAAAAGGAAAATAGAAAATGAGAAAAGGAATATGTGCTCTGGAGAAAAATTAGCTTTGTTTAAAAGACAAATACCTAAGGATACCTAAGGAATGGAATATCTTATTAATTTATTTACTTTTTATTGCTATTGTTAGCTGAGGCTTATTGCTAACTGAGGCTTAAGAATAAACTTATATTGTTTAAATCTTTTTGGAAAACTTTTAAACAATAATTTTATCCCCTTTCCTGCCTTGTTTAGGGGACTATTTCACAGAGGTTAGGACAGATAGTGTGCACTTTTATGCATACATGTTTAAAGGCTACGACCTTTAAGTATAATGTGCTTATTCTCATGAGCCCCACATGACTGTTTCTCATTTTTACAAACTTCTCTTCTCCCATGGTCATGATGGAGGAAAAGGGAGGACACGAGTTGATTTTTAGCTTAACATTTGGGGGACTACCATTGGGCACCTAGATACCTTCTTTACTGGGACTGCCCCTGCTTGAGAAATGAAGCAGGGTCTTTTGATAAATTTACCATGTACAGCAAACTTAATTTCAATATTTAATCTGACACTTGGACTCTGGGGCTTAGAATAAGTTTTTTGTCCTTGTCATGTTTTCAATAAAAGCAAGCCCTGGATTTATGTGCTTAGTCCTCCTGGTTAAAGGACAGCAGTTCTGTTCTTTAGAGCAGGTTTTTAAAATTTTTATTATTTTTTAAATTTCGTACTTGATTCAGAATCACACATTACATTTAGTTGTCATCATTTCCACCTCCTTTAATCTGAAATAGGTCCTCTGCCTTTCTTTGTCTTTCATGGCTTCAACACTTATTAAAAAGAGTTAAGGGCAGTTTTAGGAATTCCCTCAGTGTGTGTTTGCCTGAGTGTTTTATCATGTCAGGTCTACATTATGCACTTTGGGCAGAGGCACCGCAGAGGTGGCCATGTGTCCTCTCAGGGCTGTGTACCGGGTGTCATGAAGCAGATGTATCCGTTCGTACCATAAGGTATTGTTAATTTCGATCACTTGTCTAAGGTGGTGTCTGTTAGACTTCCTCACTGTAAATGGGGACATTTTTGCCCTCTGTAATGAGAACAATAAGGAGGGACAGGGGTTAAGAATAAGTAAATATTTTGTTCCCCAACTGACTGACACTGACGGTTGTAGCATCCAGCACTGATTCTTGTCTGAATTGTTATTATGATGGTTGAAAATAGTTATTTTTCAAACCCTGTAAGTTCTCCCATATTGATTCGTTGTCATTCTACTATAAGATAGCATTTTCTCTTCTCCCCTTCAGTATGATATATTACTGTATTAATTCCATTTTGTATTGTCCGGGCTTGACCAGTGAGAGTGCTGAGAGGAGATGGTGGATATTTCATCAGAGTGCTTCGTATAAGTGTTACTAAAAAAGCAGTTAATAGCGGCACATAGAGAAAAGTGGGAGTGAGAGGTCAGAGAGGCGAACTCTGCTGGTGGTTGGGAAGGGCTTCAATGAGAAAGTGGTATTTGAAGTGAGCTTTGAAAAAGTGGTAGAACTTTTAGAGAAATGGTGATAAGGTGGAGTGGAAAGGAAAAGCCATCTGAAGAAAGGAAGGGCTAGAATTCCTGGTGTTTGGCAGACACGTCGGCCCGAAGCACAATGCGGAAGCGGAAATGGAATAAAACACTTGTGTACTCAGCTTCGTGCATTTGCCGTGCCGGCTGCACTGCTTAGAATTCCCTCCATTGTCCCACCTCCGCTCTTTTGCTATGAGATAGTGTGAAGTCTGAGGGAGGAGGGAATTTTAAGTACTGAAAACAGCATGCGCCAAGAACCCCACTCAAATACTCCCTTCTCCAGGAAGTCTTTTCCAGATCCCTAATAGGAATTAACCATGGTGCTCTCATATGCTCCCAGGGCACTGTGTGGCTCTCTGTTAACAGGTCCATTCTGTTTTGTGCTGCTTCTATTTGTAGATATGTCTTCTTCCTTCAAAGCATGAACCGTAGCTTAATTGCTTTCCCTCCCGCCCCAACGCTCAGCACAAATGCTCAATAACTGTTTCTCAATATGTATGAGAGCAGGAAAGATGATAGGTTTGTTATAGGGAGGGTGCTGAACGTCACTTTGAGGGCGTAGGCTTGCTCTGTGGGTGATGAGCTCTGGCAGCTTTTGAACAACATAGGGGTGGTCAGGGCTCAGATGGAAGGAGAACGTCCAGTTCCCGTGCTGTGGCCCCGGGGAACACTGAGCCAGAGGGCCATGGCCAGGAGGGGCTGAAGGAATGGAAGAAGTAGTTACCTTCTCATGAGCCTGGGCACTTATTTGAATGTAGGTGTTGAATATGAAGGAAGGAATTGCCCACGGCTTTTAGATTTCAGGTTTGGGTGATTAAGAGACTGACAGAGACCTCTTATCAAAAAAGGGACCCCAGGGGCGATTACAGAGCAGGTAAGGAGTTCAGCAAGATCCTGTAACTTCCTCATACCAACTCTCCCTGAATTCAAAGCAACATGTGATATATTGAAAGATTTATTTAATGTCAAATAAGATGAGAAACAAAAAATTGTCTCTGCTTGATGCACAAAAAACTGACTTCAGTGTAGTGAACATTTATCATTTGGCTTTAGTAATGGTTTTATTAAAAACGGACGTTAGTAACTGCTTTTTTAACCTTGACTCCTGGCCATGTGAGAGCAGCTGACCGTGGACCGGTCATCAGCTTCCTTTTGGCTCCTCTGTCCCGCCTGCCCCTTCCTAACAACAGAAAATTTGCTTTGCACCTGCTCCAACTGGGTTCTAAGTGATAAACATCTTGAGAGCCCAGAAAATTGTAGTATCAAATCTCAGCCCCAACTGTGAGGCAGCACTATCATCGAATCCCCGCTGGGAGGGGTTGCTATCCCAGCTCCCTGGGGAAGAGTCTTTTCTCCCCTGGCCCCTTGTCAGGCGTGAACTTTGACCTAAACCTCCTTTTGAGCTCCCAGCATGCATTGCTCTGGCTGCTGGCCCTGAGCTGGCCCTGCGCGCTCTCCTTCACCCGACAGGTCAGGCCCGGGCAGCCCCGAGGTCGCCAGAGTGCCCAGTTCCAATTATGAGCGTATTTATCCAAGGAGAGGAAACAGACTTTTCTATTTGTTACAGTCTGTCGCTTTTCTTCCCAGAAACAAATGCTAAAGGAACATTTGATTTATCATTTGTGATTTGGTAAATATTTAAAAACATTGCCTAATATTCACAAAGCTTCTTTTATTCACATTTTCCTTCATAAATTCAATGCTTTGTTATAACTCATAATTTATGTTAAAAGGGATATTCCTATTTCACTACGAGGGAATGTCAATGTTTAATGCCATTTTTGGGAAAACTCCTAAGAATTTCAAGTAAAAATAACAAATACTATTTAAATAGATATATAACATTCTAATTGGACTTAGTATATGGTTGTAAAGGAATAAAAAATGCTGACAGAGACTATAACTTTCACTTTATGCTTGCCTCTTAGGTTTTTCAAACAGACCAAAGTTATTAAAAATACTCCTTAACCCCCAAAGCCACAAAAAAGAAGCTACCCAGGTCTATTACGAGAAGGTTGAACCACTGCTGAAGACCGCAGGAATAAAGACTGACGTAACAAGTAAGTCATTTTCAAAATATAGCTTTGCCATTAAAAAAATAATTATGCTTAAGGAAGCAAAATAACCTGAATTTGTCCTTAACCCAAATTTAGGAACCTACTTCTAACACCTAAAGCTGGTTCTATAACCTCTACTGCAACCAGCTTCAGGATTATAAGTTTAATTATTTTTTCTTTTTTGTGGTATTTTTATTAGAGTATTAGTATTTTCTCTTTAAAAGGTTTTCCAGACTTTAAAAATTATTAGGTACCATTTTAAAGGGAGCGGCATACTTTTCAATATCTTCATCGACATGTTTGCTATTTACACATTATTTCCGCAGTTTGGCAAGCCATTGATTTTTGCTCACTTAAATGTTTGATGTCTTTCCATGGAATCCTTCAGTAGGTGGTTTTTGTTCTGACTCTGACCCCTGCTGGTTAGGTCAAAACTAAGCACTGAACTGCTGGTTTTAGATGAATTTAGAGAGGCCAGAAGCTTAAATCCATTGTCTAAAACAAGAAATGTGCTTAGGTTTGTGCCCAGGAAAATAGAAATGTGCTACTTCCCAAGTTAATAGGAAGAACGTTAGTAAAATCATTTTCAACTTTTTGAATTTGGTGACCAAATTTCTTTGATTTTTTTTAAGATAAGACTTTTTTTTTCCCACTGAGAGGACTGAGAAAGAGAGTTGATGCTGTTGATAATCACACCTAAATTTTTCTGGTTTTCATCTCTGTGTAGCTTTACCAACACACAGTGTGAATTTATAGCATATTTTAATTTACGAAGAGTACCGGGTTATAAGCCCTCTCAGGAGACAAGGTCAGAGTGCGCTTGCAATTTCCTACCCCCAATGATCAATTCTTGGGGACGGGACCCAGAGCAACTGGCTTTGCACAGCTGTGGCCACAGGAGAGGGGTTTCATGATGTGACTAAGGTTAGTGAAGCCCGCGCTCCATGCCTTGATGAATTGGAACAGAAGCAAGTTTCTAAAAATAAAAGAAAAGACAATCATTGTGGACCTGTCAGCCACCCAAAAAGGTATCTATCTACTACAAGGGAAGTTCAAGGGAAACTACCATAAAAAACACAAGAGGAATTTCTGAATTGAAATAAAATCGAACCATAGGAATTAACTTTTCACCTTTGTGGCTTTTGGCTTAGGTGATTTATAAGAAAAAGAAACAGTTCAGAGCTATCGTTCCTTCCCCCTGAAGATGGTCAAAGACTGGCAGGAGGACAAGTTTGAAATTCATATTCGTATGAGACAATTAAAAGTGGAATAAACTTATTGGCAAACTCGATCACTTTGTTTTTGTTTCATCTTGTTTTGAGTTAGTATCCAGTTTTATGCGGATATGACTATATATTATTCAGTTCAAGAAGCTCTTGTTGAATGATGTGTGTTAAACACTATGCAGAGTGCAAGGTGAATAAGCTATACTACCTGTTGTTGAGTGACCTGTAGTTTATTAGGGACTCAAATAGATATTTAAAATAGATATAACTGGGATAACATAAAAGAGCTGTGGTGTCTGAAAGCGTGATATTAATTTTTATCAGAAGACTCAAAGTATTTGAACTGGGCAGTTCCAGAGCGTCAGAGGAGGCAAATGATGGTTTTCCCAGCATGGCAGCAGAAAAAAAGTGAGGGAAGAAAAGCAAGCTAGCCGGCACATTCAAGTAGGGGGTGTGTGTACTGTGCGCATGATATCTTGGGAGTTCTTTTGCTCTGCCTTTCAGTTTTGACTTCATCTTAAATCTGGTCTTTTCCATCATCATAAAATGGTTGCTGGTGGATTGGATTTTTCTTTATTCAAATCTAACAGGGTGAAATTTGAATAAATCTTACATATGTATTCGATCTTGAACAAGGATTCAAATTTCTTCCTTTCAGATTGACATGAAGTGTGTATGCCCAGCCTGGAGCAATCGCTCTCCTAACTGTCCATAACCTCCCCGTGGGCTGAAGGTCGCATCCCCTTCTCCCGAAGGCTGAGAATACCTGCACTGAATCTGGGTTCTAGTAGGGAGGAAAAAAGGGCAAATGGGCTTCTGGAAAGGCTCCCAGCAATGCACGCTAGAGGAAGTTTGAGCCCAGATGACGGATAGATCTTTATGCTACACTCAGGAGTTTACTCATCAGGCATTGATCCGGAGTTGGTATAAATTTTTTATCATAATGTCGTGATCTGGTTTAGCAGAAAGGATTCTGCCAGCAGAATAGAGAGCAGACAGGAAGGGAGACAGACAAGAGGAACGGAAACTGGTACAGAAGGCTGACCTAAGGCAGAGCTAATGATAGGAATGTGGTTTCCTTCTTAAAGCAATTGCGTTGGAGAGAAGAAGATTATGTTCTAAGGCTTTCTCTCCCCTAAATTTGTTAATGTTATTGCATATTGTTTAGTTTGATGTAAAATAAAATTAGAATATTACATGAAGCAAATTTATAATTTACATATTTGTGCAGAAGGGCTAATTATTAGTTGCCTAACACTCCTCCTACAGGCAACATTATAAAATTGCATGTTTTGCTTATAGAAGCATTTCAGTATATATATTGGCTCAATATTTATATTAAAATGCTTTGTATTTTGTGTGAAAGGCTGAATAAACACATGGATAGTTAAAAAGCTTTAAAATCCTCCAGCCTATTCTCATAGTGTCATTTTGTACTTTGAATAAGGTAATATATTTGAAACTACCTTTTATATTATAAAGTGCTATCAAAATGTCATAATGCTGTGCATTTCAGTTTCATAAAATTATGTGATGGTAAGATTCAATTCACACTTCATTTGAAAGAAAAATTATCTTAAAGAGTAAAGCAGAAAGAGCATATATTTTCTCATGTCCAGTATGATTATTGTTTCAATGTATCTTGTGTACATTGCTGAGTCCAAATGGAATTTGAATTACATAATAAATTCTATACAATGATTAATTCATTAGAAGATAGTGCTATACAAATGAGGCAGGATTTGAAAGTTATAGTTAGATATATTCATTATAAAATAATTTTTTCTATGAATTTCTTTTAAACATCTCATCACATTCATAACAATACACTTACTCCTTTCATTTTGCTTGTACTGAACCCCAAACAGTCTCTTAATATACGTCAACATCTTTAGAAATAGATGAACTAATGTTGTATTCCCCCATCACCAATGCAGTACTTTATTTCATAAAGATTCAGAAAAACTTCTGGAAGGAACTTGAAAGAACTGAATTATTTTTCCCAGTAACTTGGCATAAGAATCAAAGAAAAGCATGAGTGGCAAGCCCGTGCTGGCATATGATACCATTTCTTTCTCTTCCTGCCAATCAGAGGGGACTTTATAATTAGACCATTAATGGGAAGGGGAATTTTGAGAGACCCTAGATTCATAGGATAATTCCAAGATTACTAAAATGAAAAAGTCAAGACAGCAGAGAAATCAAACTGGAAAGAACTTTGGAGGCCACCTGGTTCAGCTTCTCCCATGTGGCAGAGGCAGGGGTGGGACATTCCCCAGGCATGAGTGCCCAGCCTTGGCTTGACACCCTATGATCAAGTCAGCATATTAGTGGATGATGCTGATGGACAGTCTTATCTTGAATTCAGGGTCACTGTGTTTTTGTGCAGATTAAAAAAGGACACCTCCTTTGTGCTGACTTTAAAAAAGGTGCCCTGCTGGGCTGGTTTAGCTCAAGATCACCTAACAGGTTGGATAGATGTATGGCTGGAGCAAACCCACCTGCCTCTTTGGCCCGATGCCTTTGTGCAAGGCATAAACTGCACAACTCGGAGAATTTGTGAGCTGACATCTGCCTCTTTGTAATTTTTGTCTACCAGAGTTAATATTATCTTTTGTGGTAACACATAATAAATGAAATAAATATGTCCCATCTTCTGTGTGAGTCATTGAGACATTTGAAAACAGATACAGTAACTCTCCTTGATTTTGCTTGTTCGTGACAGGCAATTCCGTCTCCTTCAGCCAATTTGTGTATTAACAAAGGGCTGCTAAACTGTGTCACGCTCGTTATCATTATTGCGGTCGAAGATACTTCTCTGAATGCAGTCTTGATCCCTGCCAGCTTCGGGCCCCTGGGAGTGCCTGGTCACCAGATAATTTTTATTTCCTGGCTGGCCCTGGGCAGAATTGTCAAGAAAGTGAAATTTATTGTCACTTTCTTCTTTTTTTCTCCTTCTCGTGTCTAACTTCTACCAACTCTCCTCTTTGAATTCTTTCCCTTTGACTCTTTGTATCTCTAACTGAAACCTTCCCTTTTTTGGAGATGCCTCTTGTTATTCCTTATATCAGCCTGTAGAAAGTGAGGCAGTTCGAAAAAACTGAGTCACAAAAGATGCTAGTGGGTTGAGGCATTACTCATTTCTGTTTTACCTGCTTCTGATTAAAATCCTGGGTAGGAAATATTCCTGCATCATAGCCATCTAACAAGAGAGAAAATTTTAGGTGAAAAGTTCTTTTCATTATCCCTTAAATAATTGTGGATGTAAATGGCCAATCCCATTTCTAATAATCAGATGTCAGGAAGTTGGAACTTTATCCCTGGGGACAGTGAAGAGTCATGAAAGGAGTTTGTGCAGGGAAATAATATGATTAAATACATGTTTGAGAAAGGTCATTCCGGTTGGAGTGGGACAGAGGTTGGGGAGAGCCGGGACAGAGGCTGTTGCCGCATACTCATTAAAAGGGTGGCGACTATACCTAGGGCATTGGCTTGAGGAGTGTTGCGATGCTGCCGCATTATTAAAGACAGAGACAACTGACCTTGACCATGCAGTGGTTGTGGAGAGTGAAGGGGAGGGATAATCAAGGAAGAAGTCATTTTCCTGTCTTGAGCAATGGTGAGTGGATTATGGAGCACAAACAGAACAATATATTTGAGGAAAAATATATTTAAAGGTGAAAATGATGGATTCCTTTTGGAGTTGACTAAGTTTGAAGCACCTATAAGGCAGAAAACAAAACGACATCTCAGCCTTAATCTGATTATAGAATTTTATCACCACACCAAAAAATGTTTCCTTAAATCCAAATGAAATCATCTGATTTTACTTCAGTCCATTTTCTTGTCAACATTCAGTATCAACCTCGGGACCTTACTCTCTTCCAGTTTGGTTTTCCTGGGGAAGTAATATTTAAACTGAAGGTAAGGGTGGGGGATCCCAGTAGTGGAAACTGTGTGTTTGAAGACTTGGAAATGATAGAGACTCTGAGTTTCCTGTATAGAAGGGGCACAGGGTATGAGCCTCATTGGAGAGGGATAGATGAAAGAGGAGGCTAGAAACCTTCTGAAACTGCATTTGCCCAGCGGTCCACTCTTCATGCTCATGGAGCGGCATGATTTGAATCTGGCTTTTTCTAATTCCAGAACTTTTCTTTATAATCACTTACTACTACTTTATGTTGTACATTAAAAAAAATTCATGTATATTGTCTTTCTCCAAAATGTAAACTCCCTGAGGTCAAAGACTTTATTCATTTTGTCCTAATATATTGTGATCAGTCTTGTTTCATCTTTTCTGTCTGTTTTTTCCTGTTCTGTGACTGTATTTAACTTATATACAATGTCACTTAAAAAATTATTCTTCTTGCCCTGGCTGGTGTGGCTCAGTGGATTGAGTGCCAGTCTGTGAACCAAAGGGTCACTGGTTCGATTCCTAGTCAGGGCACATGCCTGGGTTGTGGGCCAGGTCCCCAGTAGGGGGCATGTGAGAGGCAACCACACACTGATGTTTCTTTCCCTCTCTTTCTCTGTTCCTTCCCATCAGTCTGAAAATAAATAAATAAAATCTAAAAAAATTATTATTCTTGGATAATTTCCATCAGTGTACAATCAAATTCCACCTCCAAGATAAAGGGAAAAAATAAACTATTACTTCAAATTTTACCTAAATAAAAATAACATTCATCCATGACATAATTTTAAAGCTTATTTTGTATTAGGTTTGAAAAGCTTTTCCAAAGTAAGCTCTGGTATAAAAGCAAGACTTGATAAACTGATTCTCAGTATAACTATTTCTTTATAATATACTTAATTCTTTGTAATGTGTGTATGTAGATATTTTATTATTTTGCTTTAAGGTTGCAACTATTTACTGAGGTTATGAATAAATGATCAATACAAAATCATTTATGTTAGCTTAAATTTCCAAACCCGTAGCCTCTTTCTGATTATAATTTAACATAGAGAAGCTTTATTCATGTGAATATAATGGCATTCGAATAAGCTATGGGAGAATTACAAAGTAATGCCGCTGGATACAGGATGATTCTTTTAGACACCAAGACTAATAATTTTTAACAATATCTAAAAACATTGTAGGAAAAGCTTGAACCATGCTGGCACCAGGAACAGACAGGCATGAAAGATTAATGTAATCTTGCATATAATGATGCACATTCTTACACAAAAAATCCATCTGCAATGTCATGTCAGTCAGCAGAAATCTTTGATGGGTGGATACAGCTGGGCTGTCTCTTCTGGCAGAGCTGCCCTAGAAAATGCTAAATGTGGTTGGGATGCTTGGTGCCATCTGCAGTGTGCCAGTTTATCCTGTCTTCACTGGCATTTACAATACTGCATAGGGCATCATAACTGTAGAGACAGCGATAGGGAGTGACAGATTCATTTCCTCAGAGGATCCAGCTCTGGTGGGCCTGTGCCACCCTCCTCGGTGTTGGATCTGCTATCATCGGTGTTGGCTTTGCCTCATATTTTTACATCCAACTCCTCCTCCTTGTAGTCTAGCAGTTCCAGATACACAGTCTTCTAGTATGTAAATCTTACACTAACCTTTCAACTAATTTATTCATGTAAGGTTGCCAAAGCTATTTAACATTGACTGCTTGATGCCAGCCAATATGCCTTATTTTCAAAATACTCCTGCTCTTAGGCTTCTGATTTTAAAGAAATGTATCTTATTTAGGGAACACTAAATGGACAGGCACCAAGATAAATTATCCAACTGTTCTGTGTGGGATATCCCCAAATGACTTATGCAGTTGGAACAAATATATGACCCTCTTTTACATAAAGCTATAAAACACATCAGGCAAGTAACACTTAATCCTCTTTCTCATGATTAAAATATAAATATTCAAGAGTAAATGTTGTTTTATGACCTGACCATATGTTTTTCATATTATTTTGCCAGACCAAGTTAAAAAGTACAGATCATTGCTTAAAACTTTCACTTTTTGTGTTTGTCTTTATTTATTTTTTTAAATAGTAACAGAATATGAAGGGCATGCTCTGTCACTGCTAAAGGAATGTGAGCTACAGGGATTCGACGGGTAGGTTATATTATTAATCTATATATGTCATATTGCTTGTATTATTAAATGTTTTCATTAGTTTTTAGCTATATTTGGGACATAATTTTTAAGTATTTGTGATGTATATAATTAGACTATTTCTTTCATATCTATGTAATAACAATTAATGATAATTAATGGCAATCATCCACTTCTCAAGATCAGATATAGGAAAGCAAAAGGAGAAATCTAATTATAAGTTCTGGGAAACCAACCTATACTTACCTAATATGCATACATTGCATCTACAGCCCTGAATTCTTGGCTTTAACCCTGTGAGTGTCTAGAAAAGCATTGATCCTCTCTCGCAAATTTATTGCGAGTGTTAACAGTGACCCACTAGTTATTTGGCTGTGGTTGATTGAGGGGAAATATTTTATAAAAACAAATATATTATTTTCAGAATGAATACAAGATGTTAATTTTAATTATCTTCTCTAATTTTGTGGCTACCCAATAAGTGTGTCATTTACAGTAGGCACTGGAAACTGTTGCTTGCAATACACTGCTGGACTGAGTAGAAATTGTTCACTGACATGCAAACATCAGAAACAAGGCAAGCGATGTACTTTAATAGCCATTTTTAAAAAATGAGGTAAGTTAATTTGTTAAAATGCAGGATTGATGTATGAAGCAAAAACATTCTTTTAGGGAATATTTTTTTGCAAGGGTGGATATTCAGAGTTTTAAAAGGTGGCAACTATGTGAATTAGTGGCATGACATGGTGCTGTGCAAGGGGACAACAAAAGACTGATCAGGAAGGGCAGTTTGGTTTTCCAACCAAAGTGAAAAGCTTTACTCTTCTCAAAGAACTATTAGGCTGTTAAGGGAAGAAAGTGACCTAATGAAAATGGAGCTTTAGAAGAGTTATTTTTCAAAGTGCTTAACAGTTTTTGATGAGAAAAAAAAATAACGGGTAAAAAGTTTGGTAAATAAACTGATTTCTCAAAAAGTAATTTAATAGAGAGGAATGAATCTAGATAGCAATATTATATAAATATTGAGGATGAGAATAAGAGGCAGGAGATTCATACTTAGAGCTAGACAAATTAATAAGCTACATTTAGGAAATTATCTTGCAAGTATATAATTAAGAAAACTAACTGGGGGAATCATGCCCACTAGCTACATACCTTAATATGCCGCAGGGCCCTGAAACACAGCTTCTGAGTATATGTAAGTGTAGTTGCATTTCAAATAAAGCTCTTACTTCAAAACATTACATAAATAGTAACAGATATCATAGGTATTAGACCTGATTTTGCCCTTCAGCATTATGAAGTGTTCTGCTAGATGTAATATCTGTAAATAAGTTCCATTGGTAAATATACTTTGCAAGGATCAGGAAGAACTTTGCAGAGTGACAAAGGACTATTGCTCAAGTGCAGTGCAGTAATATTTTCTTCTTTACCTGAACCTACTTAATTCTTGTTTATTTCACATGACAGTTGTTGTTATTTTGCAGTTCGATCTAAAAAAAATATATAAATCCTTTCGTTAACACCCACATTTTTAAAAACCAAATAATTTGGCCTAACCATTATATGAATTTATTCCAGAAATTAACTGTGTTTAAACTCTAGCATACTGATTTATTTACGACATTATAATGTAAAATTTTTATTGAAAGTTACCTATTTTCTAAGGTCATTTAAATAGTTTATTTCTTTGTGTTCAACTGAGTTTTTTCAGCAGGAACTGGTATGGTGATTGGGATCTTAATAAAATTGTAATTTTTATTCACTGCTTAGAATTACATAGATAGGTATATGAGAACAATGGGAACATAGTTTCTTTAGGTACTTCTATAGAACAATTTTCTAATAAGTGGAACTACTTGAAAATGGAAATACCCTGCATTCCTGAGTTTCCTGTCCCCGAACCAGTTCAAAGACAGGCTATATAGGAGCACTTTCCTTTTTTTAATCCTCTGAGGATATTTAGGATATTTATTGATCTGAGAAGGAGAGAGAGAGAGAGAGAGAGAAACATCAGTGTGAGAGAGAAACATCAATTGGTTACCTCCTGTACGTACCCTGATGTGATTGAACCCACAACCTAGGTATGTTCCCTGACTGAGAATTGAACCCTCAACTTTTGGTTGTATGGGACAATGCTCCAAGTGACTGAGCCACCCAAACAGGGCTGCATAGGAGCACTTTTTGAAGAATATATACAAAAGACTTAAGGATGGGATAAGGTGACCTCAATATTCTATGGGATTTTAATGAGAGAGGGGCTATCATTCCTTCAGTAATGATCTTGAAGCACCTCTGCCTGACTCTAGAGGAGCTATTGGTAGGGAGTGATTAGAGAATCACTTAAATGTTTTTATACACAGAGAGGTTAAGATCACAGAAAGATTCTATGTACATTATTCAGTAAAGAAAAATGATTTGATAAGTACTGTTTAAGAAATATTATTTGCTAAGATTGAGTTACATGTTTCTATGAAGACATACATCTTTCTAAACCCAACAGGAACAATGTATCAGTACTCATGACAGCTGGTGTGCAATTCCAGTGTACTCTAGGCAACACGCATATCCATTGCTAAAATTTTAGGGCATCAGTTTCTATATTGGCCCCTATTTATACTGGGCATGAATAGGAAGTTTTGTAAAGACAAAAAAAAAAAAAAGACTTGAAGCAGTAACAATTGAATGTGTAAATGTGAATAAGGTTAAGCTAATCTATACTTCTTAGGCAATTATAATTATAGTGATATTTTCCTATTTTGTATTGTAGTGTTTTTTAATTTGAATTTGTTGAATTACACATTTTTCTTCTTTTCTTCATTTCACCATTAACTAGACTCACAATAATTTAGACATTATTCAGCTAACATTGACATTTTATCATATTCATCATGATATCTGTATCCCTAAGATTAGAGAAAACTATCTCATTTCCAAAAAAGTTTAAATGAAAAATCCAATAATATATTAAACATTACAAAGATGTTGTTGGTTGCTAGACAGATACATAAATACCATTTAAATTTTTTTCTTTTTACTTTTTATAAAGAGGAAAAAGATATTAGCCTCCAGTTGTACTTTTCTAGACAGAACCATTCTACTTAGGGCCATGGCAAGAAGAAATTTGCTTATTCTAAAAACATAAGATATATCACATGCAAAATATTAGTTGCTATAAGGTTTATGATTTAGGGTAACTCTTAAGTGTGGTTAAAAGAACTCATTCTAAAAGACCGATATTTTCCCCCATTTTTGGAGTATCCAGACTCTTGTGATATGTTTGTGTTATGTATCCTCCCTAGGTCAAGTAACTACGTCTGAAGATGGTCTTCATGATCTAGTAATAACATAAATAAATATATACCTTCCTAACTCATTTAATGCCATATTAGTTACACTGGTAAACTGATTTTCAAAATAACAAAACTCTCATAAGGCTTTATTCATTAGGTTTTTATATATAGGAAAGGAAAATAATATCGTGAATCAAAGTACAGTCTCCAAGGCCAAATTGTCTTTTTTCAAACCCACATCCTGTAACTTCCTGTGGTACGATCTTAGAATAGTTACTTAATCTTCCAGTGCTTTAGTTTCCTAATCTGTAACTTGAATGTAAACATATGTCTATGGCACACAGTTATTGTTCAAAGTAAATGAGTTAATACATGGCGAGTGCTAAGAACAGTTCCTTTAGTGAATAGTAATTATTCACTAAATGTCACTTTATTATTGTAATTATCATTTGTTATAGTTGCAAGACACATCACAGTATGGTGTTACGATAACATTTCAAAGGTTTTTGTAGCAGAGCTTGTTCATAGAGAGGCCATCTCTACTCATTCTAGCCATGCATGAATAGGTACACGGTGCTATAACTGGATGTAGGATTCTGGGGGTCAGATGTTGCCATGCTTGATGGGGGAGCTTTGGTACTAAGTTAGGTGCTTCGTGTGATGACTTTCCGTGCTCCTTTTGGGCCACACACAGCTCAACAGGTAGAAGGCATGGATCTGAAAATTGTAATTAAGTTTACAGAATGTTTGAAAATTTGCTCACAGAGATCTTTAAAATCATACCGATAAGATTCAGATTGACCTTGGTTTCCCCATTTATAAAGATGAGGCTAATGCCTACTTTACAGAATTCTGAGAATTTAATAGGAAAGAGCCAATGTATCATCTGACATAAAAATTGGCCCTCAGTAGATATAATCACTATTTCCTGAATCAGTGGCCATAATGTGAACCCATGGAATCATTTCAGAAATAAAATAGTACCCCAAGCCACAAATGGCCTGGGTCATATTGTATATCGTGGAGCCTCTTCTAACTAGAGTGGGCCTGGATCGCCCAGGCTATGTGCAGCCACAGGGCTAAACCTCAGCTAGGTGCAGGGGCTGTCAGCCTGAGAGCAAGGTGGGGACAGTTGATGGAAAAAATTCCCTTAGCCTCTGGATTCACCAACCTCTGGAATTTAGGGAGCCAGTAATCCCTGCTGATTGTGGCCTGCAGGCTGTTTTGTTTGGCACATAGAGTTTTTAAATACATAGAATGCTAGTATTTACGAATTAGGAGACTCAACCTGAAATCGGAATCTGTGGCTTCTCTAGAAAAAAACAGAAGGCGTGGTCCTACAGGCCTGCCTCCCACGTGACACGAGAGGGTGAGGACTGGGAAGTGCCTCCTCTTTAGACTGAACAGACTCTTCCATTTTTGCTCCATCTCTGTTGACCTTGAGTTGTGAAACCGGCTTTCAATAACGAAGTCTTCCTTTGTGAAAACTGAGGTGATTTTGCTACTTAAGATTATCTTGAATCTTTTAAATACAAATGATTATGAAACAAACACCTGATATCTTATATATTACTTCCATGGAGTCCCACCTCCATACTCCTATCGTCTACTTATCCTGAAGTCTTAAAATCGATTAGCAGCACTGACCAGGGTCAAAGGGTAGTAATGCTAATTTCAGATGTTCTACACAGCAATATTTTCAACAATATGTCCCCTAGAGCAAATTTACACATAGAAAAAGTAGCTCAAGAATCCAAAGTAGTTAAATGGCTGCCATATAAGCCTTTAAGCCTCTTTAACTCTAATAAAAATAAAAACAAAATTTAAAAATAATACATCCCCTGTCCCAAATAACAGTAATGTCCAGCAGATGAAAACCAGTTCAGGTTTGTAATTACTACATACATATATACTAATGATTAAGGAACTAAGCAGTTCCTTAAATTAAAGCCTCATATTTTACATAACTTTTATTGCTCTCTTTTCAGGGATATATTGAAAATCAGCAGGATTTTATGACTTTTTGTTTGCATCAATGAAACAAATTGCACTTCAATATTATTAACATAAACAAAATGAGAATATTATGTTTTTGGATATTAATAGAGCAAAATGCAGGTCAGATATAAATTCACGTCTTCAAATGTTCTAACACCTCTTCACCTATTTAAAATCGTTGTGCCAGTAAGGAGAAAACTTTACCAGTGCAGTGCTAGTGCCTTCTTATCCACCGACAAGTGCTGAAATGTTTGAAGGTGTGTGATAGTCATGCACACAGAATATGAGATAATATTTTAAAATCTAGATCTCACAAATTATTATCAGTTATTTTGAAGTTTTGCATTATTTTACTGAATTTCTTGTTTTCTAGTGTCGTCTGTGTTGGGGGAGATGGCTCTGCCAGTGAAGTAGCCCATGCTTTGCTTCTGAGAGCCCAGAAGAATGGAGGCCCAGAGGCAGACAGCATCCTGACTCCTGTCCGCGCACAGCTGCCCCTCGGTGTAATACCGGCAGGCAAGGGAGTGGCCAGGAATAGGCTAACTGGAATCTCTCCTATCTTTCTATCGTTCCCTGTTTCACATCCTAACCTAGACAGTGTAACAGAATTAAATGCATAGACTTTGAGTCTGAAAGACCCAAGCTTGGCATCTCCACTAGCAAATGTGAGACTTGGACAAGTTATTTAACGTCTTTGAGCCTCATTTTCCTGATCCATAAAAGGGAGATAGCCCACATGATGGTCACCTCGTTACAAGGTTACTGGAGTGTTAAATTAGGTGGTATGTGCAGAAGGTCTTGTGCATAGTGAACTGATCAATAAATGGGATTATTATTATTCTACCTGTCCACATAAAGTTCTCATGATCACACAGTCCCAGAGAGTGAAATTTCAAAACAGAGCCATTCCAGTCAAACTGCCTACAATTTCACATGAGGTAAAATGTTGTCATTCCCACAGTCGAAGTGCAAACAGATAACCCTGAAAACACCAAAAGATTTATTCTGACTGCCCTACGTCTGGCAATTAGAATAGAACGTGACACAGCGAACACTGAATCGTTAAGTTTAATCAAGTGAATGAATGTAAAGGTGATGTTATAGAGTAAGTGGCACTTGAATTAAGCCTAAAATGGGTCGATAGGATCCGACCTGAAAAAATGAGAATGAGGGTTCTTTGTTTGGTTGGCTTTTTGGTCTCCGAAAGTAATAAATAGCAAGGCAAAACCCAGGAGTGTTCAGGAACAGAAAATGGAACATCTGTTGGGCGACAACAATTGCCAAACTAGGCCCAAACTGTGGCGGCTCCTGGATTCCACAGGAAGGTGTCTGAATGGTGTTTGACAAACAATGGAGAACAACGGGAGGCTCAGGGGAAGGGAGCGGCCTGCGGGAGCCTGTTCTAGGACGGCTGGTGATGAGGGGCAGGGAGGAGGACAGCTGGAGCACACAGGCATCCGGAAGAGGGGACAGCATCTTTTGTGAGTTTAAGATATTATGTGGGTCGTTTCTCCAAGATCGCTATTGAAACTAACAATGATGAAGAAAAAGTGATTATTTCTTTTCAATAAAAAAAAAATCACACTTTATCTCTGAAGAAAAGCAGCACTAATTATTCTTTCCTATGAAAACAGAAAAATAATGCACAGGGTTGAAAAAAATTCGTGCTTTCTCTATTTGATAATGACACTCATTTAGTGTCAATTTCAGTATACTTAGTGTTGACAAAGAACGAAAGATATACAGATGTTCTTTTAGAGTATAAGGTCTGTCACACAACCAAGAATTTAAAAAGATACTCAGATGTATCCTGATAATTGTGAGGCATATAGAGAAAAACCCGTGGTGGTCTTTAAGTAGAAGGGAACAAAATAACCTCAACTCAGAAAGGGGGAAAGAAAAAGATGCATTTGGGGCCAGCCACTTTGACCTTTTTGTGTCATTTAGTAGCTCTGTCTATAATGGTGGAACTTTGTCAGCATTTCCTTCATGCACGGCAGCTCTGCTGAGGTCACTGTGTCTCTTCATTACTTCTGAGGTCACTCATTAACTCCTGAGAATTAAAAGTGGAAAGATGGGTGTCCCCACAGGTACACATTTGACATAAAGTGATAGCTAGAAAAACTGGTGGCTATGCTTAGCTTTTTAATATGCAACTTAGGTTTTATAAAGTAGTAGCATCAAATGTTATCATTATTATACTTTCAAGCATATCTCTGATTTTGAAAGCATTTTCTATATACAGTAGATATGTAGAAATGCCAATTAAATACTTATTGTGTAGAAGATTCAGCCTGTTGCCAAAACTCTGGTCACTGTATAGGAGCTCCAGCTGATGGACTCCATTGAATAGGAGGAGGAAGTCATGCGCAGGATGTATTTAATATGAGGGCTGTAGCCTACTTGTGAGAACAAGAGCTAGGCAGGAAGTTTCTAAGCTGAACATAGAAGACAGTTTGCCTTTGAAGCCATTTACCTCCTGGAGAGAGACACCCAGAGGGATAGTGTTTAGTAAATTACTACACTGAGCCAGCAGACGAAGCTGCTGAATTATGGTCAGACTCAAATGGATCAGATGTGGAGAAGCCTATATTTGAACTGCTGGCCATTAGCAGTGGTGTTTGTTGCTATGGGAACTGGTGCTAAGGAACTATACAGAGAGATTCAGATTAAAGGGTAAGCGGGTGTGGGTTGGGGGAGAGGATAGAGAAAAAAGCCTAAGAGGACATAAAAATTAAAAAAAAGCAATCCGGTTGTTGTAAAACAAGGCTCAATCCACATACTGATCCATCAAACTATATATTCCTATGGAGTTCACATAAATAAATTCATGCTTTCCAATTAATTGGAGGAAAATAAAATATTGCCATGGGACTGTTAATTTCTATGATATTTTGGGCATAGAACCAAAGTGTAGGTGCAGTTTTCATGAGAATTTTAGATATGCTTGACTAGGAAGTCATTACATCACATTTATCTGTTTAGATGTGGGAGACATTAACGGCCTTATGAATATTCATGCTATCTGGTTAATTAAGTTAATTGTTCTGCAAAAGTGCTTGCACTTCCAAGGACAGCTTTTTTTTCTTTTTGCCTCCGTGGCTTCTGCCTGCTACTTCTCTCAGTCATGCTTTACGTGCCCTGCTACCCCTGTCCTTACTCTGTATCTGGCGCATTTTTGCAGTCTGGGAAGGTGGTGGTAAATGAGTGAAGTTGCTGGTCATGTTAAGAAAAATCACTTTTCAGGCTAATTACAATGTTTACCTTGAGGTAGAACATTTATAGCTTTCATGAGAATGCTGAAATTACATAGCTGTTATTTATGTGAGCAGCGTGTTCTTTTGGCATGTAGACATCTTTCAAGATGAATCATATCTTGTTTCAGGAAATTGTACTCTTTTAGATTATCCAAATAAAAATATAGAGTAGTCTATAGCTTTACAGTTTTACATCCACTTTCCTCATGCATTTTTCTTTCTTCCCCCCTCTCCATTGGATGCCATTTATTTATTTTTTAATTTTTTAAAAAACATTTTTTAATTACAGTTTACAGTCACTATTATTTTATATTAGTTTCAGGTGCACAGCACAGTGGTTGGACAATCATATACTTTACAAAGTGTTCCCCCAAATATTTCCAGTACCCAACCGGCAAAATACATACTTATTACAATATTATTTCTTTTTAAATTAGCATCTAAAACACCATTCTTAAGGACTAAGGTATGGGTTAATTAGAGTAGAAGATGACTAAAATAATTTTCAGACTTCTGGTCATGCCTATCATCTGCCAAGTTCTATGGAATTAAGGAAAAGTTGCAAAGTTGCAAAGCCTGAGAAGATATAAAAATAAAAAAGTGACCTCTAGCATTCTGAAAGCATTTGTGCTGGGGCATGCTTAGCATACTTCAAACTCACAGGGAATAAACAGTCTTTATTTTCTTGAGTCATGATATGTGTCATTCTCTATTGCACATGACAACATTACATTATGCTTTTTAATAACCTTTCTAGAGGAATGCTTTTATGACCATTCCTAATTAACCATGGTAATGGAGGAAATGGGTTTCATGGAGTACTGTAATCCATTGATAATCCTAAATATCTCACTCTAATTATGTGGCTGCCTTCGAAACCCTTACGATAAATCTGACTGGGAAGAAAAATACATTGATTTGTTCCCTCCCCCCACCTCCCCAGTCCAGAGTAATTAGCAATTAGATGGCCATAGGGCAGGCCATCTATAGAGAGGGTCAAAGGATTCTTAAAAAGGACTAGGTATTTGAATCCTGGGTAAAGATTCACAGAGTAATAGGTTTCTGGGCCTCTTGTCCTCAAACCTGAGGGTGCATGGAAATCACCTTGAGAATTTGCTAATACAGAAACACCTACCTGGGCCGTACTCCCAGACATTCCACTTCCATGGGTTATAGGTGGAACCCGGAAATTTGTCTTTTTAATAAGCTCCCAAGTGCGCTCCCTGGACCATGCATTCTAGAAGAGCGCCTCTCTAGGGTAATGTGTACACACATAATCTGAGCACCTTACACAATGCAGACTCTGACTGGGTAGGTCTGGAGTGGGGCTTGAGAAGCAGTCTTTATAAGCACCCAGTTATTGTCATTGGTGCTGGACTCTGGGCCATATTCCAAGTAACAGGTCAGAGCATAACCTGCCTTGTGATCAAGCAATTGGAACCAGTTTACCAGTCAGTTAAGGTGGACTTTGCATTGCTGTTACTAGAGGTTTAGAAATAACTCATGCTTAGGCAGATCTCTAATGATTATTATTACTTTAATGACGATCTTTGTTGACAATGTCTGAGTTACCTCCACTTTTCTAACTGAGCAGCCCAAGCCCTTATCAGTTCACAGTGACACAAATCAAAGAGGCTAACATATGCAACACAGGAATGTTCCCGATTAACAAATCCAGGGGCAAGTGTTTGCCTCGAAAGTTGTGGTACATAACACATCCATGTTTTCACAGCCCTCAGCGATTACTGGATTTCTTTCTTGTATTCTTTATGGAAGAAAATTTCTTTTCTTCCATTAAAGAACCCTTAATTTTAAACCCTTTTTATTTCCTGGGAATAGCAGGTACCCTTCAGAACCAGGCCTTTACCCCAAGATCTCAGAGACATAAATGTTAGAAGGGCTAACTTGAGAGACCTCTTTTCTTCTGTAGGTGGGAAAAAATCATGTGGACTTTAAATTTTTGTATCCCAGTGCTAATGAAAATCATAAATCTATAATGTCTCAATACAGATTTTCATACCATGGCAGAGACCACGGAATGAAATATTTTCTTCATCCAGAATACCATATGTCAGATAATAAAGGGGACTCCCTGTTTGGATGAGAACTTACCTCTATGAGTCATTAAGTGTATTTAAAGCATGTCTTCTGTACTTTGTAGCGATTTTGTATATTTTTCTTAGCTATTATTTGGATTTTCATTATTTCTGTATCTATGCATTTGTCTCTGTTTTCCAGAGACGCCCTTCTGCTGTTGGTGCTTCTTTTGGTGTAGAAGTTAGAAGCCTATTTATTAAAGCTGGGAGGAGGACACTTTGATATAGCTAGTATTTTTTGGTAGAAAATAGACATTCGTGATGGAAAAAGCTGTAAGTAAAAAGAAACTGTAAATGATTTTCTAATTTCTAAGCTGTTTGAAGGTCAAACAATTATTCAGTAACCATTTGATGCGCATCTAGGCTGAATATGTAAATATAAATTTCCATTAATTTATCATCTGAATATTACATAATGACATTGTATAAAGTAAGAGCAAATGGTTAATTTAAAACATATGCTACATTGACTGTACATGTTTTAAAATTGATTTGGCAGGCTCTACTAATGTATTGGCACATTCTCTTCATGGAGTCGCTCACGTGGTAACTGCAACTTTGCACATTATAATGGGTAAGAAGTATTTCAAACAAGTTTGTTTTATAAGGAAGTTTTTATATTAATATAAAGAAGGCTATTTTATTTCTGTCACACTTGCCTGAGGAAAGACAGGTTCTTTGTCTCAAAGCAGAGAAATGTTTGATTAAAACCTAAAAGTCAATTAGGCACAGCTTCAGTGTTTGGATTGCCTGTCTTTTCATAATTTAGACACAAGAAAGAGTAGTAAATGCAGTTAGGCTGTAGTCTTGATGGAAAAACTTTTGCAATGATGTTTAAATTCAGAATTTTATGACCAGGTCAAGAAAATCCATGCACACTATTTAAGTGGTACTTTTTGACTGTACCAAGGCTCTACGGCTAGAATTGTGTTATTAAAAGGAAACAAAAGCACACGAGAACACTTTTTAGCCAGTGTACATCCGCTAGACCTTTCATTATCCTAATTGATGGAAAGCATATAAACTCAAATGCAATGCAAAACTATCATTAACTCTAAGTTTAGTTTGCGTACATACTACAGCACCACTTCCTAACCATGTTTTATATGCATTAGCTGTAAGCTGCAAAATTTACTGCAACTTATTTGTGTTCCTCCCCTTAGTACCTGAAAAAGTTGCAAATAGCAGTTGCAGTAGTTGTAGGTAGAGAGATGAGGAGAAAGCAAAAATATTCATTATGGTATAAAGTAGCTTGAGGTCTTCTATAAGTAAATAAATATGCTCTTCTTATTTTTTTTAATATTCTTGTACTTGTGCACCAGGAGGTATGTGTGGGTTGTTTTGTTGTTATTGTTATTTTTTTTAAAGATTGTATTTATTTTATTTTTAGAGAGAGGGAAAGGGAGGGAGAAAGAGGGGGAGAGAAACATCAATGTGTGGTTGCCTCTTGCACACCCCCTACTGGGGACCTGGCCCTAAGTATGCTCTTCTGTGTTTGCCAATTGACAACCGGCACTGCGGCACACTCCCTGATTGACTATCATTTAATGTGACATTCAAGGGCACATCCAACCGGTTGATGTCTGCACCTTCAGCACCACCGGCAAGCTCCTTCGCTTTGGCTTCTCAGCCATGTTTGGCTTTGGTGGAAGAACTTTGGCTCTGGCAGAAAAACATCGATGGATGTCCCCTAACCAACGGAGGGATTTTGCTGTTATTAAGACACTGGCAAAACTTAAGTAAGTCTTTCGTTCTTAAACCAAGAATTTTCCATCGCAGAATCAGTGACTGTTAATGATAAATTTCACTGTATTTTAGGCCAGAGGATTGTGAAATATCATTTTTACCATTGAACAGCTCTCCAGATTTGCAAGAAAGGTAGGTAAAAAGTTCAAAGTAATATCTACATCTGTATCTTTCTTTAAAGCATAAAATATTTTTTAATAAATAACTTATTAGACTTGTGCTATTTGGTTACTTGTTATTTGGTCACTAGCAGGCCATGTAGTTTGGTTTCTGTCTTCTGAAACAGACGTTCATTCCTTCCATCCATCCATCAGCTGTTTATCGAGTGCCTAATATATTCCAAGCACTATGCATTCATGAGCCAAAAAACAGAGGAGTAAACAAAACCCACAGTTTCTGTCTTCGTGAGAGTTTCAGTTGGGTGTGGAAAACAAATATTAATCAAGGTACACAAAGGAAGTACTGTAGCCTTTAAAAAAATGAAAGTAATTTTTTTTTACTGGTGATACTACCTCTAAGTGAATCAATGCAATATAATTTAGTAATGGAATTGTTCACATATTTTTTCTTATTGTCCAGCATCAGAAAATATTTAACATATGTAATATAGGATTCTATGATTTTCTCCTATTTAATACATATTATTTTTTGTGATTTTTTTCTTTGTTTCCCTTTCTTCTTTTTAGGAGGGCACAGGGACCCCCCAAATCTGGTGAGTCTAAGGGTGCTTTCTTGAGAACCTGCGAGGTTCTACTGGCATTTGCTCTGGTGAGGGAAGGTAACCAATCACTGTCATTATCTTTAGACTGTACTGCTCAGTGGCAAGTGATCCAGGGGGAGTTCTTGAATGTCAGCATTATGGCGATCCCTTGCCTGTGTTCCATGGCACCTAGAGGGTTGGCACCTAATACCGGGTAAGTAAGCATTTTTATTGAATCATTGATACTTTCCCATAAACCAAAATTTTCTTTCTGATCACCCCTCCTCTACTCCTCTTGGCAAGCTAGAATATTATGAAGAGGTATTCTGTCCTTGACTGTATCCTGTTAGAGATTTTAAGAAATTTGTCATTAGAGTAGGTTCAGAATAGCTGTTAAACTGGAAAAATGATCAGTCTGATTTTTTAATATCACTGAGGGTAAAATAATATTCCTTGGGTTTTGCTGACATGATGTTATTATGTTATTTTATAGCAGTTTGCTTGCTTTGTTTATATTTATTTACTAGTTGTTTAGAATATTATATTTAATTCTGGTTTCCAATTTTAGTGCAGACATAAATACCCTTAGCACGAAAAGCATGTGTGTGTGTACATGTGAAACCTTTAATCAAAAGAAACATTTTAGTTAGTCTTAATGTGAATAGTGGTACATATGAATCTACTGTCTACATTTTCAATCAAACATCATGAGACATTTAATATATTGTTTTACCTGTAAGATATGGATATTTTATGTCTTGCACATTCTTTTTGTGGCTGCCCATTATTGGTCTGAAAAGATTTCTCTCCTATTCCCACGAAGCATAGAAGGGAGAATCATGAATATTGTGTAATATAGTCAAATCTAGATTTTCCCTGGAGGTGGAATAAAAGAATGAGCAATGTACTTTGGCAATTTATAGTATTATTTTAATGATTAGTTTCAAACTATTCCCTGTAAAATATTTAACCAGAATGATTAACATCCAGCAAAAAGGATTGATATTATTATTATGAATTATTATTATTATTTTGCTTTGGCAATTGATATGAAGTTAATAAACAGGGAAGTATCCTAAGTTAGAGAAAAAAGGATATTTTATTAATTTATGCCAGGCACATAGAGTACGTTCTAATTTTTAGTAAGTGTGAAAAGTGTAATTTAAAATAATTTTCATGTTTATGAGTAAAAATTAAACAAATGAAGAAAGAATGTTTTCATATTACTTTAGGTTGGGAAGAGATGGCATGATAGGTCAAAGGAGCATTGAACCCTGAGAATTAAGAGCTCTGGTTCTGTGATTATTTTTCCTTTGTGTGCCTTTGAACAAATGACTTGAACTTGGGGTCTTCTTTTCCTTCTGATTAAATGATGGGTAATCTCCAAGGTCTCATAGTCCTAACCTGGGCTTCCACAAGATTTAAAGAGCTCTTTTATTATTTCCTTGTTGTTATTATTGAAATAACTATATTTGCATTGAAATCGAGCTAGAAGTCATTTGCACGTAAATCTGCAAATGGCCTCCTAAAGGTGCATACATTTGTGAGTGGCTTCTTTGAAATAAATCACACACTCTACTTTTGCAGTCTCTTATATTGAACCAAGCAGTTATGCAAGATTAAAATGCTCAGTCATTCAACTGAACATGTGTGGCAGCATTTTTTCATTTCATTTCCTGTCATCCATCCAAGGGCCAGTTTGTTCAGTTTCCTGTGTCACTTAGACCTGCCCATAAATAAATATTTAAATCAATTTTAGATTTTAGAAAGTGTTGAACTGTTATACCATTTGTACATATTAACTGTTTTATAATACATCTTTAAAAAACATGTGGTTTCACATTTAGAATCCTTAAGTAAATACACTGGTTTTTAATTTACATCTTGATATATTGATTGCATGATAGTTCATTTTATAAAAGGCCCTGAACATAAGAGCTTGCTGAGAAGGAAGTCAGTTGTTTAATAAAACCAATTTGAAAGGCTGTATCATTTAAAAATAACACAGAAAAATATGATTTAAGAATTTTAAATAAATTTACTATAGTGACGATTTATCTGGCTTGCCTAAAACTTGTAGCAAACATCATATTTGTTAAAAGGATTGATATAGAGTCATTTCTGATGTAATCTCTTAATAAACTTAATGTCAAAAAAAATGTTGAATTTCAGATTAAATAATGGAAGTATGGCTCTTATAATTGCACGGAACACTTCTAGACCAGAATTTATAAAACACCTGAAAAGATATGCCAGTGTTAAAAACCAGGTATAGTAAATTCTCTTTTTTACTTATGTTCAAAGCTATTAATCACAGACAGAGATCTGCTGCAGGAGTGGACATCAGGTCCCGCTTCATAAGAAGGCTTTATTTTCTTCTGAATGCATTAATGTTTATTCAACCTGTGCTTACTCTGAATTTTGAAAAGCACCCACCAGTGCTAACACAGATGGACCTTTTTTGATCTATGGCATGGTGATTATATATGTGGTTTTGTTGTTTGTTTGGGTTTTGGGGCAAAGAGAAAATAGAAAATGGAATGTTATGTTGAAATATGAAGTAAATTAATGATAAAATTACATGCTAGGGATGTTCTTAAGAATGAGAAGTAGTGAAATCTGAGATTCTCAGCCTTCTTGGGTTTACTGGGGCAGACTCTCTCCACTTACGGACTTTAGATTCTCATGCCTACCTTCATTGATTAAAATAGGTTTGCAGGTAAATATTTAAAAATATACCACTTTAATACAGAAATTATTTATTATATTCAAAACTAGTATGGGTGGTGATGTTCGTAGAGACAGAGATAGATAGATAGAAAGACAGATGGACAAAATGGTTTTTCCGCTGAAGGGATTTGTTTTAAAGAAAAGCAGTAACTATCACAAGCCAAATTCTTTTGACAGATATTTTGATTCAACTATTAGGAAACCGATTCTGGAAATACGCAAATTTCTGAAATTATAAATCTTGAAGTACATAGGCATAGTTGTAAAACCCTAAAGTCTCACACCCATGTAAGGGTATAAAATTGTGCCAGGATGCAGCTGGGCGAGGACACATGGCACGAAGCGTGACGAGCAGCTGAGCCATGCTTCCATAGACAGGCGTCACGAGGCTCCCAGTGTCGTGCCTTTATAATTTCTGACTTTCTTAGGCAGTCCTCACTGACGTTTCAGTTCTCTTCCACCCATGACATTATTTGATCAATGTGTTTGGAGCAACCAATCGAAGTGTTTAGAAAATTATATCATAAAAATTAGAGACAGTCTCATTTTCCTTCTACATAAATATCCAAGGAAACAGTAAACAGAAGCAAATAGAAAATAGGTTCTGAGCCTAAGCAGTGACTTTATGAATGTGTGTCTTGGGCAGTACAGCAATTTATCAAATTTTAAAGGAATGTATGTCTTTTTCATTCAACTTCTAAACATTAAAACAAATTACTATTTTTCTTAACCCAAAAATAGTACATGCTCCCTGTTTTTTTTTTTTCCTAAGTCAGAAAATAGACACAGGAAAGCAATACAGAAAGCCCTCAAAATGCCATATCCCAAAAGGTAATCAGTGTCATTATTTGGTATATATTTTTTAATCATTTGTATTAAATAAATGAGAACTTAAATAAATATTAGCCTTAACATGTTCTAAGAAGCTCTATATTTATTTTAGGGTGGCATCTATTACACAATCTATTTATGGAAGGTCTCTTTCGGAATTGCCTAAGGGGCAAATTTTTAAGACAATTTTTAGAAGCATCCTTTTTCTATTATGTGTTTAAAAGTAATAGATGCTTAGATAAAGACATAGTGAATATAATTCTGTATCTATAGAATAATAATTGTTTTTAAAAATGAGATTATCTTACACAAAATATATTACAGCCTATTTTTTCCTTTTTCCCATGTGCCGTACCAGTCATGTTTTACCTCTGATGCAAGAAACGGTCGTCTCCGTGTGCATGTGTGTGTGTTTCATTCGGCTCACCTTGGACGGACTAGCTCTTTCCAAATGCAAAGTTCATGCTATTGCTCTGTAATTTTTTGTGAAGAAATTATAAAATGTTTTGCATAATGACATATATCAAAGGATAGATTGATTTTCAAGGTGACTACTTTCAAGCAATGTTAGTTTGATACATTTGTTAAAAAATTATAGACATGCACACATATTCGTGTGTGTAGTCTCTTCGTGGTGACATTTCCAAAAATGTATATTTATGGAAATCATATAATATTATAAAGACCAGAAAAACATAAGATCATATAATCTATTGTCTAAATAGTAGCAGTTCTGGTATCCAGGGAGGAAAATGCACCACTTTAGCCTAAGATCAGCAGTCTAGGTCTCTGAACCGTCTCTACCAGGTTGAACTGAGTATTTATAGACATTAACAATTGTAGGACATGTTGAAAGCCGACCTTTGTGGTGTAACTTGTCTCGCCTCCACCATCTCTGTGTACAACTGATAGAAGCTAAAAATTACCCTTCGGTTCCTTTTGACTCCATCCTACATCTTAACAGTTTTCACTATCCATACATTTCTACATTCACATCAACTATCGTTTTTGGCAGGAAGTTTAAAACTCTTAAATGTTGGCACTTCCCCTGGGATTTGCCTGCAGCCTTGTCTTCTCCTGACACCTTCTCCAGGGCGGTCTCATGGCCCCTGTTGTTCGGACCGAGTGTCTTCTTCTCTTGTGATCTGCAGGACCCCTGTGTTTTCCTGTGTGCTGACGTTAGAAAACTCAGAGGCACCTTGAGTCCAGCACGTCTACAGCTGACCTGACTGCCTTTTTCCCTAAAGGTGCTTTTGCTCCTCCTGTTTCCCTACAGAGGTCAAGGGCATCGCTCCACCCATCCTGGAGCTACTCTGGGTTCCTCTTGCTCCCTCATTCCTCAGAACCCATCCGCCAAGCAGGTCTGCTCGTTCTCTTAAATGTTTCTGAAATCTCTCGCTCACCTTAATTCAAACCGTAATCCAAACCTCAACTCCTTCTTGCTTACAATAGCTTTCTTCTGGTCCTCCTTTTCTGTGGTCTTGTCTTCCATACTTCCTTCTAAAGAGATTTCTCTAAAACACATATCTGACTTCTCACTAATTCGTTAATGTCTTTCTCATTGTCATCAGAACATCTAGTGGCCCCGGCACGTATTCCACGGCCCTCTGTATTCCGGCCCTTGCCTGGCGAAGCCTTACCTCTCAGCCTCCTCTGCCCAATTTCCTGTTTTGGTCATTACAGTAGTTTGCTGGGGCTTCCACACAAATATTACAGACTGGCTGGCTTAACCGCAGAAAGTTATTTTTTCACAATTCCGAATGTCAGAAGTCCCCGAGGGTGTTAAAAGGTGTGGTTTCTCCTGAGGCCTCTCTCCTGGGCTTGCAGAGGGCTGCCTTCCGGCCGTGTCCACATGTGGTCTGTCCTCTGTGTGCACATGCCTGCGTTCCAGTCTCCACTTCTCATAAGGACACTGGTCATACTGGAGTGAAGCATACTCTAAAGACTTCATTTTAACTTAATAAATTCTTTATAGACGATTTGCAAATATAGTTACATTCTGAGGTACGAGGGGGAGGACTTCAACATATGAATTTTTGGGGGAGGAAGGAAGGACACAATTTAGTCCATAACACTATATAGTCTATTTTTAAAAATCTAGTACAGGCATTTATTCTGCAAATTAAATGCCCAAATACCAGTATTGCAATCAATATCATAGTATGCTAATTTTTTGGTAGTTGCTTGACCATGACATAGCTCTGTATTTTTGCAACTTTTTTTTTTTTTTCTCTCCAGAACTTCTACCATTCTTCTACAGGCTAACTCTGTGTTAAGGCTCAGCTCAAATGGGAAGCTCATGCAATAGCCTGAGCCACTTTGCCCTGTCTCCTTTCCTGTCATTTAATCCTCATACACCATCAAAGTACTTACATGTACCACAACTGTAACTACTTACTTTTCTTCCTCATGCCCCCAGCACACCTTCTTACTCTTGGTATTAAGCTCTTGGCCCCTGAAAGTCTTGTCTAACTATGTCTGTGGCTTCATAGGTAATAAATTTGCATGGGTAGATGAATGGGGTTTCATTTTGTGACATACGTGTATATCCATGAAGACTGATGATTTAAGATAATAGACTTACTGGCAGCAGCCATCAATTCTTGACACTCCTTGGCTTGCAGCTGCATCGCTCATCTCTGCCTCTGACTCTCATCACATGGCGTCCTTCCTCTGTGTGTCTCTCTTCACACGGCTTTCTCCTCTCTTATGAGGACACCAGTCATACGGGATCAGTGCCCACCCTAATAACCTCATCTTAACTTGATTACATCTGCAGAGACTCTTTCCAAAAAAGGTGACATGTACAAGCACTAGCAATTAGGATTTCTAGGTATCTTTTTATGGGGGGCACAGTTTAACCCATATTAGCCAGTTAGCAACGACTCATTTAAAACTCATTATTTTTACAATGAACGATTATGTAGCTAATGAATGATTAGAAATTTTTACACTTGTGTAGTGTGAAGGATGTCTCCGCGGCTTCACACCTGAGACGGCAAATCTGAAGCAGAGACCTAGGCTCTTCCTAATTAAATTCCTGGTGTGAAACTTACACTGGAGTTTGCCCGATATCAGCTAAACTAGTTGACAACTTAACAATCGAATCCGTGAACGATATAAAGTTTTTGCATCAACAGGCCAGTAATAAAGATTACCTTTAATTAGAAATTCACAATGTCATTACTGTACACAACTTCATAGACATTTACTATTCGTGGTGAAATAACTTTGCACAGTTGCCAGGTCTAAATGAGGTAGAAAAGCTTCAGAAGAAGGATTCCTTCTTGCAGAGAAATTGGGGATCCCTGGTCATAATTAGAGTTTCACAGCTATGAAAAACATTAGCTTGCACGTTCATATTTACTTGGAAGAGAGAGCACCATGAACTTTCTGAACTTGCATTAGCAGTTAGGGATAAAAGAAGTACCATGATTGTCTGCATTTCTTTTATTTAGTTCAATTTTCCATTCGTTGAGACTTACACTGTTGAAGAAGTAAAAGTTTACCCGAGGAATAAAAGCAGTGCACACAAGCCAGAGCAGGAGATTCAACCACATGAAACTGCTTCAGAAACCAGTTTCCCCTGGAATGTAGATGGTGATTTAATGGAAGCCGCATCAGAGGTCCACGTTAAGTAAGTCCAATTACTTCACTGCCTTATATGTCCACCAGAGACACAAAACTGATAGTATAACGAAAACCTTCTTCCCATAACTATCAAAGCTTGATGTATTTTTTTAAGTTAACAAATCAGGGAAGGATAAACACATAAATGTACAATTTTAATAACATATGACTTTATGCATCAATTGTTATGGAGGGTCAAAGAATTTTCCTTGGTTATGAGTCTCTATAGGGGCATTCTGAACTATTTTAAAATATTTTATTTATGCTATTACAGTTGTCCTGACTTTCCCCCTTTGCCTGCCTCCACCAGCCTATTCCCTACTCGTCCGGTCAGTCCCCACACTGTGTCCATGTCCGTGGACCATGCGTATATGCTCTTTGGCTGGTCCCTTCCCCTTCTTTCAGCCAGTCTCCACCTCCCACCTCCCCTCTTGCAGCTGTCAGTCTGTTCTATGTTTCTATGCCTCTGAGTCTATTTTGCTCATTAGTTTATTTTGTTCATTAAACTCCACTTATAAATAAGATCATATGGTATTTGTCTTTCTCTGACTGACTTATTCCACTTAGCATAATAGTCCCCAGGCCTATCCACGCTGTCACAGAAGGTAGGAATTCCTTCTTTTTTACAGCTGTGTAGAATCCCACTGTGTAAATGTACCACAGCTTTTTTATTGACTAATCTACTGATGGACACTTAGGCTGTTTCCAGATCTTAGCTACTGTACAGTAAGTACTACTGCTATGAACATAGGGGTGCATATATTCTTTCAAATTACTGTTTCTGGATTCTTAGGATATATTCCCAGAAGTGGAACTGCTGGGTCAAAAGGCAGTTCCAATTTTAATTTTTTCAGGAAACTCCACCCTGTTTTCCACAGTGGCTGCACCAGTCTGCATTCCCACCAGCAGTGCATTAGGGTTCCCTTTCTGCCACATCCTTGCCAGCACTTGTCATTTGTTGACTAATGATAGCCATTTTGGTAGATGGGACGTGACATCTCGCTGTGGTTTTAACTTGCATCTCTTTGATGGCTACTGATGTTGACCATGTTTTCATATGTCTAGGGCCATCTCTATGTCCTTGGAGAAGTGTCTATTCAGGTCCTTAGCCTATTTTTATTTATTTTTAGAGAGGGAAGGGGAGGGAGAGAGGGAGAAAAACATCAATGTGTGGTTGCCTCTCACACACCCCCTACTGGGCACCTGGCCTGCAACCCAGGCATGTGCCCTGACTGGGAATCAAACTGGCGACCCTTTGGTTTGCAGGCTGGCACTCAATCCATTGAGCCACCCCAGCCAGGGCCCCTGCCTACTTTTTAAATTGGATTGTTTGTCTTCCTGGTTTTGAGTTGTATGAATTATTTATGTATTTTTGAAATTAAACTCTCATCTGATGTATCATTGGCAAATATGTTCTCCCATACACTGGGTTCCCTTTTCATTTTAAGATGGTCTCTTTAGCTATGCAGAAGCTTTTTAATTAGATATAGTCCCATTCGTTTATTTTTTTTTTCCTTTGTTTCCATTGCCCTAGGACATATATTGACAAAAATATTGCTACGTGAGATACCTGAAATTTTACTGCCCGTGTTTCCCTCTAGGGTTTTTTGGGTATCATGATTTATAGTTGTCTCTTACCAATTTTGAGTTTATTCTGGTGTAAGCTGGTGGTCTAGATTCATTTTTTTGCAAGTACTAATCCAGTTCTTCCTACACCATTTTATTGAAAAGACTGCCTTTAGTCCATTGTGTGTTCTTGCCTCATTTGTCAAATATTAATTGACCATAAAGGCATGGGTTTATTTCTGGGCTCTCTATTCTACTCCATTGATATGTATGTCTGTTTTTATGCCAGTATCAGACTGTTTCAATTACAGTGGATCTATAGTAGAGTTTCACATCAGGTGTTGTGATCCTTCCAACTTTATTCTTCTTTCTCAAGGTTGCTGAGACCATCTTGGGGCGGGCTTTTTATGTTCCATATAAATTTTTGGGATATTTGTTCTAGATCTGTGAAATAGGCCATTGATATTTTAATAGGAATTGCACTGAGTCTGTAGATTGCTTTGGGTAGTATGGACATTTTGAAATTATTTTTAATAAAATATATAGATAATGCATGTCTAATTTCCATTTTGAATTTCAGAAAAATGGGTCAAAAGTTTAAATGTTGTCACATCTGACTGGCAGATTGTTCAATTTAATTAGTCTTTTAGAATGTCCTTTCATCAGTAATTAACACTGTAACAGTCTTACGTTCAGCAGTTCGCTTTTACTTTACGTAGGAACAATTTTACACATCATTTTATTAAGTAACAAGAATGGCTGGTATCAAAAGATTTAGGAACACGAGAAATCATTCTTGGAAAGCTTTATGACTCAGTGGGTGCTGTGCAGGTTGCCTTAGGTAGCCCACGAGGGGTGAGCTTTCTATAGGTACAATTGTCTGGGTTTCACAGAAAAACGGAGATTAGTCAGTCAAGGAAATCAGTTAAGAAGGCTTTATAGTAGTTTCTGTGCTGATTGACACCCTGCCCTGTTTTTCTAGCTTGCAGCTTTGCCATGAATGTGTGTGTTTGTTGGCTATTGTTACATTTGTATATGATATTATGCACCATACTCAATTGTGTGTATGAAAAAGAATGATAGGTTGATAAAATAATCAATTACACATATTTTATTCTTTACAGATTGCACCCAAGGCTCATCAATCTTTATGGAGAGAGCATGGAAGAAATGAATGATGCCAAAGTAACATGTAATTGTTTATAACAGAAACATATGAACCAGAATTTTAAGATGAAGGATTATGGTCATGTTTTAAACAGATATCTAAGAGGAAAAAACATATTTTTTAAAGAAATTAAATTTTCTACTTTCGATGTTACTAAAAATTAGCTTTGAACTATACTTAAAAACTACTTAAATTCTGGTTTTCTGAAACTGGTTTATTGGGACTGAATGTAAACATTTTATATACTTAAAATTTAAACATCATAATATATCTATATTTAACCTAGATAATTCCAAAGTGAAGTAATTTGGATTCTTTCATTTCCCAGGATTTGAGTCCATCAATTCTAACGTTAAATGTGCCATAGCCACAGAGTTCATGTAAGAATGCCCTAATTTTCCTAATGAGATACCTAATCCAGTGAGGATAAATTTCAAAATTACACAGCTAGCTATAACCAGAAATCGAATTATTATTTTTCAAAATTTCTACAATACCTAGACTACTTATCAAGAAAAGAACCCCCCCCTTTTTAAAAAATTGTTATGGTACCAATTACATGAATATTCTCTGAAAGTTGACAACTCATTTGATTTTTATTAAAGTGGTAGGGTTTTTTAAATTCATAATACAGGTAATACTAAAGTTGAAAAAAAAACTTAAACAATGCAAAATATCTAACTGGGCAGAATCTGGCCCCATAGGGAGCTGTGCTATTCCTCTTGCTCCTGAAAGTAATGTCTTCTGGCAGTTACAACACAGTTTCCAGTGGTTTCGATAATACTGGAAATGTTGTCATTTCTGAACA